>JARHVA010006248.1:767500-775000 GCA_037957365.1 Torreya grandis
GGTCTATGATCTTAATAGATAAGAAATGATTTGCATAAGAAATATATTCTCAAATAGGTATAAATTTGATTGAATGGTAGGGTAAGAATTCATTATAAAAAATTTAAGTGGTTTAAAAATCAGAGGAAGGAAACCTTTAGGCTTATTAGGATATTATAGAATTCTTATGTTTGTACCAAGTAAGTAGAATGGAGAGTGTAAATATAGAATATGGTATATGAAAGTTGAAAGTGAAAAGAAAAATGATGATGGATATGTTCCATGAGAAAAAATAGTACTATCCATGTTAGAAGAGGTAAATGAGCTAACTTCCCTGAAGAGAATCTTAGTTCCCTAAGTGTTGAAACTGGTCCAACTTCCATTATGCATTTAAATAAAACCATAATGGCCAAAGATGAGTTATTATCTCCTAAAATTTTATGGATGAGTCTTATAATAAATTTCAAGAAGATTTTATCTAAGTTGATATAAGTGAGATGTGTTTATGAGTTTTTTCTTGTAGCTAAATCTCTCTTAAAGGGCCAAAAGTTGGTCAGTGGGGGTTGTATATTTCAAATCATTGGCCAAATCAATGAACTATATTTGTGGACATGTCCAAATGGGAATTTTAATGCTATAATAACCTTTGACTAGGATCCATTAGGCCTTGGGATCTAAGGTTGTAGCTAATCAGATGCATACTTGAGGATAATTTGAGCATCCGTAGGTGAGGAAATTGAGCCAACTTCCATCACACATTCCAAGATAAACATGAGGTCTAGAGATGATCCATCAACTCCCACACTTGTATAGATGATTCTTAGAAGAAATACTAGGAGGATTTTATCTAACCTGAGTTGAGAAAGAAATGTAAATGAGTTTTCTATCATAATTAAATATCTTTTAAAGTGCTAGAAGTTTGTTAGTAAGATCCATATATTATGACTTGTTATCGCAATTAACTAACTATCTTCATGGTCACATTTGGATGGGAATATTAATTATGAAATGACCATTATAAATTATGTTTCATGCCTTAGGATTGAAGGATGAAGTTGATTAGATGCATCTCTCAACATAATCTTAGTGTCCCTGAGTGTGAAAATTAAGCTAGTTTCACCACTTGTATGGACGATTCATTTAATAAAGCCTAAAAGTATTCTCTTTAGTGTGATGTGAGTGATACATGAACATTTATTTTTTGTATTTTTTACCTAATCCAATTGTTAAAAAATTATAAAAGGTCCTTTGGGATAATAAATAGTTGATTGTGTTTATGTTTCTTGTAGGTGTCTAATGAGAGACCTAAAAAGATAACAATTGATTATTTTGCCTTATTCTCTAGCGTATAACACTTTATGAAGGTTGATTGGGGTATAATGATCACTATACTAAACATTAAAATTGTATATCAAACTATTTATTGATTTCATATGGTAAGATCAAGTATGAAGGATAAATTAGACCTAAAATACATGAAAGAGAATATCATGTTTATAGGCCATAATTAAGGCCTAGATAAGATTTTTTTATTTTCTTGAAAGTACATATAGAAAGAATGTGAAAACCTATTTGTTTGAGGTAGATAACATTAATAGGAATTATTTTTTGGATTCTCTTTGTTTCAAGAAGATTATCTTCTCTACTCACTACACCAACCATGTAAACGTTAAATCTCATCTTGTGCCAATAACCTACCTTAAAATTGTCAGTAAAAAATCTAAATAGAAAAAACACATACTAATAAAATAATTAAAAATTAAAACATATTAAATTAAATAACTTAACTATATTAATTTGAGATACAAGATAAAGTTATAAATTAAATATAATTTACCTTAAGGATCAGCTCTATTTTCAAGTGTTTCAAGAATCGCTTCATGGTCAAACTCACGCACTTTCCTTGAAATTCTATTATGAGACTTTCCTTGAAATTTGATCATTTGAATACTTGCAGAAATAACAATATTTGAATAATGAAGAACTACCATGTGTGTTTCAAAGTCCTCATATAACAATTATTCCATTTTTTATGATATTACCTATGAAGCCAAGTTCCTATAACTAATATGGATCCAATGGGATAAATTAACTCTTTTGCATCCATAACATTTGTGATTAATTTTTTTGTCCTCTATACAATGACATGGGTAGTAATTTTTTCCCTCATCATTGTCCTCAGGTCAAATGAATGCAAAAATATGCTCTAAATTTAAATATTAATCAAATTGTAAGCACACGCGCGCGTGTGCGCGCACGCACACACACACACACACACACACACACACACACACACACACACACACACACACACACACACACACACACACACACACACACACACATCACTAATATAATCAAGTTTTTATATTTAAATTAACAATAAATTGTATGTGGTTACACAAGATCTAAGATGTGTTCAATGTCAATAGATGAGTCAATTTCATGGTCCATAAATTGTTGGAGTAAATAGATACTTTCTACAAGTGATATGGGTCTGAAATACTATTTTTTGAAAAATTATTTTGACTCACATTATTTCCAATTAAATTTCATACATGTAGAGCAAAAACATGTCATATCCCTAGTATAAATGGTCCATGAACTTGAATTTGAGCTTTGAGTGGAGTGGAAAAAACTTGATCGAGGTACTATACTAAAATATTAATACATTGCCTTGTGTTGTTCCTTAATTAATAAAAATCAGATTCACACATGAGAATATTCATGATCCATGAAAAATGTTTTCATTACACCAATGGGTTCCACAAAAATCCACATATTCTATGTACCTTATCTATATATACAGAGGACCTCAACATGTTCCTAATATTTATATTATAAATTAACCACAAAGTAAATAGATATGGGTATAAATAACCACAGTTCCTTCTATTGTTACCTCATGACACTATATTTCTATTATACATATGTTTAACATCACATATACTATAATGACATATATTACACCTATATATGCTCCTTGGTAGTACCATTAGTTTGTTACATTAGGTTTCAAGTGGGGAATACCTATGATAAAAATTTGGATGTGTTCATAATATGGTCTTGTCTCTTTCATAAATATAAAAATAATAAAAAAACTCTCAAAAAACCGAAAAACCTTTCAGAACCTACATATGCTATTATCTCGTTGGCATATATGTGTTAATTTAATGCTAAGAAATATCATATCATTTAGTCATACATACACATACATATATAAATGATACACTTATGGTTTTTGTGCCTTCCCTTGACTCATGTTATCAGGATGTTTGAGGCATTCATATTATATAATTCGTATATGCACAAGCTATATGATTTGATGACCACTCTACATTATCATGTTTTATATTACTTATGTACTTACACATTCCTATTATCCATGATTTTAAATTACATAGGGTAATTCATATGCTATGTAATTGACCTTATTTTTTTACACTTTCGATCCATGGGCCTATATGCCATGTTTATGTTAGTTGCTTATTATTTTCCTTTACACACTTCCTTGAATGTTTTGCCTTGATATTATCTTACTTGTTCAAAAATTTGAATACGTTTCATTATATTTAAATTATGTGCCTATGTTTTATTTCTTGGGCATTTAAATATGTGATACCTTAATTTTTTATACATTTGACTAAGTCATGTCTATTTAATTTCATAACATTTAAACATGCCCCTTGTTTAGGGTCTCCTTGGACCATTGCATTTTGACTTTATTTTAAGTTCTCTTGTGTGTGTTATTATTTGTTTATTAAACTTATATAGTTACTATATTGATGTTTCCATTATATTTATCATGCATCTTAGGGATATATGTGATCATATTGGTTCTATGTGATTCAAAGATGCATCTTCCTAGACATGTTTCCTTCTATATGCTACATGGTTACATTCACATATTTACAGTTATCTTTCCCTTTTAAGGTAAGATAAATATTAGTTACTATTTTTAGCTCACCTCAAAGGGGGATTATTAGTGGGGACATGTCATGGTTACATGGCTTCCATATTTTTATAATTTACATATTATAATGGGGGCATGATTTGCAGATATGTTCTCTACATTCACACTATATATGCTAATTACACTCATTGATAGCTTTAGTGAGGGAATGTCATGGTGGCATGGATTATTTATCATTAACAGTTTCCAAATAAAATTGGGGCAATGATTTGCAAACATGTTCTCCACATTTACACAATATATGGCACTCACACCATTGAGGAGATTCAGTTGGGGTATGTCATGAAGATGTGGATACCATACATTCATAGTTTTCATATTATAATAGGGAAATTATTTAGAAGCATGTTATCCACATTATTTTATTATGGTACTTATAATTCATGGATCTATTGGTAGCATTATTTGGAAGCATGTTGTCCACACTACTTAGTTTTAAACATCTATAGTTTACACTGGGGGCATGTTTTGGAAACATTTACTCCATGTTAATACCTATATTATTAACATTTTTCTCCATATATAGTTTGGGCATGCATTATATAATGTCCTCTGCACATACATACTTTTTGAAGTTGGCCAAAGCACACAATTATATGATTTTGATACACATTTATGATAGAATTATATACTTGGTACCAATATTACACATAGTTTTATCATGAGACAAACCTCAGGTGCATATTATATGAAACGTGTTCCTAATATTATAATATCCAAATCAAATATATATTCTAAAATTATTAGATGTATTGAGACAAAATAGTCTTGTACAAACTTTAGTGACCTAATCTATTGTAGTAGTTGGTTTACCTTTTCATATGGTTGGGGTGATTAAATCACTCAATCTTAAAAATATTTCAATTGGGACTTGATCATCCAAACTTAGTAGGTTTTGAGTATAATTTGGTGTCACAAGTAAGCTAATCTTTAATTCCAGGTGGAAACTCATTTTTATTCAAAGATGGAGGCATGTACCTCTCTCTCTCTATGTGTGTGTGTGTGTGTGTGTGTGTGTGTGTGCGTGTGTGTCTATATATATATATATATATATATATATATATTCTTTGATATTTTTACTTCAAATAATTATCTGTATTTATCCCAACCTCTAATTTAGAGACTTGTAATGAAACATCTTTTCTAAAAATAACTTTCTAATAGGCAATGTGGTTACATCGACACATAAGTTTATTTCCAAACCTAGGTATTTCAATTTCAAGTAATTTTGACCTAGATTGTATGCATTGACTATAAAATGTAACATACTCTTGGTTGTAGTTCAGTCACTATCAAAGCACTCAAACCTGGCTCTAGAAAAACACTCATACTCAACTCAAGAAAATACAAG
Source organism: Torreya grandis (assembly GCA_037957365.1). Classification (NCBI taxonomy): domain Eukaryota; kingdom Viridiplantae; phylum Streptophyta; class Pinopsida; order Cupressales; family Taxaceae; genus Torreya; species Torreya grandis. The sequence continues at coordinate 772,804 of JARHVA010006248.1, forward strand.
GTGTGTATACACTTGGGTACTTATTCCTTTCCTTTAAATAATTAATTTCTTTAATAGATTAAAGGGAGGGAAAATGTAGATGATATTTCATTATTATGTAGCACCTAATTTTTGTACACATTCAAACTCATGAATTTGGTTGTTTCTCTTAGTTATACACATACCTTTCTTCCATAAGACTCACATATGATCTATAACATGCCCCTTATCTTATCTCCTACTCTAACAAGCCTTATATTGATGAAAAAACATCCCATATTTCATATAATTCTTAAAATTTACTTATCTTATATATCTACAAGTTATGATCCTATGTTTTTCTACTTATTTGTAAACATTAATGTCTAATTCAAATAGTAGCACCAATGTTACTGTCTTAGACCAACACAAGTGTCTAGTGCTCTAAATTCATCTAATTTATAAATTAAATGTATCAAAACGGTTATCCTGGGTGATCTAATGTGTGTTATCTCCTGATATAATTAGTATTAATATAATATCAACTCTCATTCATTCCTTCCATAAAAATAAGACTAAAATATAACTCAAGAAGGACTCAAGAAGTACTCAAGTTACAATTTTTTTTTATTATTCTACCCTACCTTGATATCAGTCAAAGGAGTAGACTAGCTAAAGGTATAAAGTAATCAAGTACCAATCATAAGGTCATATTTTCTAAGTTACAAGCTAGGTCACTTGTACTTATTTTACACATTGTATAATTTAGAGAGAACCCAACTTGTAGGGCATAATTACATGATTTTGAGGCCTTTTTATAGAGTAGAGGCTATGCAGGAAACACCATTTGACGATAGGGTCATTTTTTTTCATGTCAACATTATGTTCTTACTAACCCATTTTCCTCTAAGGTCATATTAAAAATGGAAAGCTAGGGTTTTTCAATTTCACTGAGAGTGACAATTCATGAACTAGATCTAATTACATCAAAATGAAGGAAAAGCTAAACCCAAAAGCATTCAGGTGGTCACATCATATTTGAGTGTATATTACATAAAGGAAATTATCATCAAATTTAGCAACTAGTATTGATGTAACTATCCTACGCTGACATTAGCTAAACACACCAAATTCAAAATCTAAGGATTGATCTAGAAATATCTTCTTGCCTATTTTCTACCTGTACCATATCCAACACTATGTTAGCATTAAAAAAAACTATGTACTCTCTTTTAGGTCATTGATATATCTAGCATAGTTATACTTTCCATTAATATGTTATATTAGTTTTATAAATTTAACATATGTTACATCTAAGTTTAGCACATTAATTGGCTTGGTTTAGATCTAATATTAACTTTTGTTTCCTATAATTTATATATCCTTAACCCTTTTAAACAAGTAGGATAGCCTCTTATATAAATTAGGATTAAAATATATTGTTTGAAACTCTTTGGTGAAAAGTAAGATAAAATCATCCACTTTGAAACCTATATTTTTATCAAAAACACTTAATGAATATTTAGTTTTCTATTAGCTTCAAAAGGAAATGGACCCTAAAAACTAATAACGAAGGGATACACGCTGATGTTCCCTCCCATAACTACCTTAGAATTATAAAATTCAGTTTTTTTTCCAATGTGTATATAGTTAGGCTTAGTTTGCAACCATATATATTTTTTCTTACATTTCATTCAATGAAAAAAATATACATAAACAAATATGAACATGTATAGTTGTGGTATACAGTGGCATAGAAAAACATATATGTAGAAATCAATATATATGCAAACCTTATAATAGTTTAAATTTTATATAGACATTTGTGTGTGTATATATAGACACACACACACACACACACACACACACACACACACACACACACACACACACACACACACACACACACACACACACACACACACACACACACACACACACACACACACACATGGAAAGAGAAGAATGTGCTCAACAACATAGTAATATGTTTCTAAAATCTATTGATAAAATTCATAATGTTTATGATGAATAAATTTTAATTTTTTATTTCCAGTCAAATAGATATATTCAATTGTGTTTGTAAGTCTGGCCTTATGCTCAAGAATCGAAGCAATCTCTAAGCTTATACACATGTTTTTATAATTTTATTTAAAGAATCATGTACATGTTATAACAAGTACATTTTATAATGTGTATGTTTTACTAGGTCAATCAACTATATATGTTTACGTGTTAA
>JARHVA010006248.1:780000-787500 GCA_037957365.1 Torreya grandis
TATTAGCACAAAAATATTCTCTCTACAAGAAAGGTAGATATGAATGCAAAATTGCTCTTAGAGAAAAAGCTAGAAAGGTAGTAAATAATTCCTAGATCCAGTAGAAGATTAATCTTTGTCAAAATAACATTGATCCAATTATTGCTAAAATTATTAATGATTGTTGTTCTGAGAATCCTCTTGCTTTCCAGCATAGGAAAATACATGAATGTTCCATTGACTTAAAGCTAATAACAGATGAGAAGGGAAAACAAATTGAGCCAAAATTCAAAGCTCATCATTCAGGTATGTCTCCTTCTTTAAGAGATGAATGTTTGAAAGAAATCACTTAGCTAAAGGAACAACGATTAATATGAGACTCTAATAGTCCATGGGGATGTGAAGCCTTTTATGTCAATAAAAGGTCTGAACAAGTTAAAGGGAAAAAGAGATTAGTTATAAATTATATACCTTTGAATAAGTATGTTGTTCCAGTCCAACATCCTATTCCATCTAAAGATGAAATCCTTCAAAGAATCAATGGTAGTAAAGTGTACAATAAGTTTGATCTTAAGTCTAAGTTTTGGCAAACACAGGTAAAAGAAAAGGATAGATATAAAATAGCTTTTATTACACCATTTGGACAGTATGAGTGGAATGTTCTACCATTCAATCTGAAGATTGCCCTGAGTATCTTCTATAAAATGATGAATCAAATATTTTTTTGCATATTCTAATTTCATCATTGTTTACATAGATGATATTTTGATCTTTAGTAGATCTCCTAAAGAACATCTTGAACATCTAGAATAGTTTTATAAAGTAGTGTTTGAAAATGGATTAGTTTTTTCAGCTAAGAAAATGGTGACATTCAAAGATGAAATAGATTTTCTTGGTATCACAATCAGATCAGGTGAAGTCACTGTTCAATATCATGTGCTTAAAGCTATCAACAATTTTCTTGATATTCTGACTGATAAAAAGATGTTACAAAGGATCTTAGGATGTATAAATTATATTGCTGGATATTATTATCATATTACTCAAGATAGAATGTTGCTAAACAAAAGGTTGTCTACGAATGCTCTAGATTGGTCTCTAGCTATGACTCAAGCAGTGCAAAGAATCAAAGAAAAATGTTAGAATCTGCCTCCATTATCTCTACCAGGTAATGGTTTAAAGATAATAGAAACTGATGCTTCTGATTTATATTGGGGTGCAGTGTTAAAAGAGAAAATGATAGATGGTTTAGAAAGACCTTGCAGATATGCTTCTGGAAGATTTAAGCAAGCCCAGAAAAATTATCACTCAATGCACAAGGAAATACTTGCTGTGATAAAAGCGATTCAGGCTTTTATGTAATTTGTTAGATCAGAACAATTTTTAGTTCGATCTAACTTAAAAAATTTCATGAGTATCCTTCATTATATGAGGAATTTGAAAAAAGGATCAATTAGTAGATTACTCTGATGGGCTACATATCTTTCTGATTTTGATTTTACAGTTGACTATATTGTTGGTAAAAATAATCATCTTGCAGATTTCATGACTAGGGAATTCCATCTAGAATCAGACAACAAGGTTATGATAGTGACAGTCAAAGTTCATGATGAATTTCATGAACATATATGGATAAGTATTACTTCTATCTCCAATCAGTTGAAAAATGAATTTTCTCTTCTTAAATCAAAGTCTTATGAAGTTGCTAATCTCATGAATGACCGAAGTTTGGGTTAGACTTCCTATTTTACAGAGCCAGATGGATTGAGTACCCGTTCTACAATAATTCTCTATCGAGAAGGTGATAATAGTGATTATTCAAGAATTAATAATCCTTTCATGCAACTGATACGAAGATAGGGAATAACTTTTTTATTTCATTGGTTTACCTTTTGGACAAGCTATAATCCAGGCAGTGAGAATTTTTGGGAATCTGGAGAAATTATAGATTACTTATTTGAATTCTTGGAATATATCCTACCTATGAAAGCCTCTAATGATCCTATGGTAAGGATACCTCCTAAGCAGGTGAGAAATATTTGCATTGGATTAAGAATTCCATTTTGTGTCAGATTTGAGCTACACATAGTCTGTAATCAGCAAAGAAATGATCATGCTTCACGAAGAGTTGCTATTCCACTTGCGGTACTATGGAAAAGACTTACTATTTCTCGTCAAGCTATCTTTACACCAACTCCACCAGGTCATATCGTAAGGATTCCTTCTACCTTGTACATGGACCACACCATTGTTGAAATTAATAATAATTCTAAAGATAATTCTTTGTATTCACCTCAGGGTGATTACGAATTCTGTGATGATGATTGATGACTAATTATGGGGTCTATCCATAATCATGAATGTGGGCACATTATCCCTCTTTAATTATTCTATGGACCCTACCACTTATTAAAGATGGTATTCTGTCGGCCGTGTCGATAGAAGTTTCTAGTGTTTTGCTTTAGTTAGTGCGTAGTGGGCCCATAACCCACTTTAATCAGCATCTTTTGTTATGTCCATTGATCTCATCACTTGCTGACAACCGTAGATCTTCCCATTTTCATGTTATAAATATGGGAGATCTCTCACATTTTAGGCAAGTCATTTTGAGAATCATAAGAAGTCAACTCCTGTAAGTTTCTAAGAGTCATATTTGGGTTTAGTAGTCTTGTAAGTTGTTTCAACATCTCTAGGAATCTGTTATGCGTAGCTTGATCTTAGCCTTAATTTTATCCTAGTTTGTAAGTTATTGAAGAATATATATATATATATATATATATATATATATATATATATATATATATATATATATATATAAAAGAAAGTGTGATTTATGCTATTATCCCTTCTGTGTTTCCGTTGTGTTTTCCATTGTGTTTTATCTCTGTAGTGAAATTGCTTTGATATCATTTCACTATAGAGATAAAACACAATAGAAAACTAAATGGAAACACAAAAGGGATAATAGTATAAATTACACTTTCTTATATATATATTATTTAATAACTTACAAACCAAGATAAAATTAAGGCTAAGATCAAGCTAAGCATAACAGATTCCTACAGATGTTGAAACAACTTACAAGACTACTAAACCCAAATATGACTCTTAGAGACCTATAGGACTTGACTTCTTATGATTCTCAAAATGACTTGCTTGAAAGGTACGAGATCTCCCATATTTATAACATGAAAATGGGAAGATCTATGGTTGTCAGCAAGTGGTGAGATCAACGGACATAACAAAAGATGCCGATTAAAGTGGTTTATGGGCCCACTATGCACCGACTAAAGCAAAACACTAGAAACTTCTATCAACATGGCCAATAGAATACTACCTTTAATAAGTGGTATGGTCCACAAAATAATTAAAGAGGGATAACGTGCCCACATTAATGATTATGGATAGACCCCATAATTAGTCATCAATCATCATCACAGAATTTGTAATCACCCTGAGGTGAATACGGAGAATTATCTTCAAAATTATTACTACTTTCAACATCGGTGTGGTCCATGTACAAGGCATAAGGAATCCTTAAGATATGACCTAGTGGATTTGGTGGAAAAATAGCTTGATGAGAAATAGTAAGTATTTTCCATAGTGCTGTAAGTGGAATAACAACTCTTCATGAAGCATGATCATTTCTTTGCTGATTACAGACTGAGTGTAGCTCAAATCTTACATGGAATGGAATTCTTAATGCAATGAAAATATTTCTCACCTTCTTAGGAGGTATCCTTACCATAGGATCATTAGAGGCTTTCATAGGTAGGATATAGTCCAAGAATTCAAATAAGTAATCTAGAATTTCTCCAGATTCCCAAAAATTCTCACTACCTAGATTATAGCTTGGCCAAAAGGTAGACCAATGAAATAAAATTTTTGTTCCCTATCTTTGTATCAATTGCATGAAAGGATTATTAATTCCTAAATAATCATTATTATCACCTTCTCGATAGAGAATAATTGTGGAACAGGTGCTCGATCTATCTGACTCTATAAAATAGGAAGTCCAACCCAAACTTTGGTCATTCATGAGATTAACAGCTTCATAAGACTTTGCTTTAAGAAGAGCAAATTCATTTTGCAACTGATTAGATATAGAAGGAATAATTCATATATGTTTATGAAATTCATCATGAACTTCGACTGTGACTATCATAACCTTCTTGTCTGATTTTGGATGGAATTCCCTGGTCATGAAATCTACAAGATGATTACTTTCACCAGCAATATGTTCAACTGTAAAATCAAAATCAGAAAGATATGTAGCTCATCAGACTAATCTACTTATTGATCCTTTTTTTAAATTCTCCATAGAATGAAGGATACTCATGAAATTTTTTAAGTTAGATCGAACTAAAAATTGTTCTGATCTAATAAAGAACATAAAATCTAAAATTGCTTTTATCCCAAAAAGTATTTTCTTGTGGGTTGAGTGATAACTTTTTTGGGCTTGATTAAAGCTTCCAAAAGCATATCTACAAGGTCTTTATGAACCATCTATCATTTTCTCTTTTAACATTGCACCCCAATATAAATCAAAAGCATCAATTTCTATGATCTTTAAACCATTACTTGGTAGAGATAAAGGAGGCAGATTCTGACATTTTTCTTTGATTATTTGCATTGCTTGAGTCATAGTTGGAGACTAATCTAGAGCATTCTTAGACAACCTTTTGTTTAAAAATGTTCTATCTTGAGCAATATGATAATAATATCTAGCAATATAATTTATACATTCACAGAACCTTTGTAACATCTTTTTATTAGTAAGAATATCAAGAAAATTGCTGATAGCTTTAATCACGTGACCTTAAATAGTGAATTCACTTGATCTGATTGTGATAAATAGATTTCTATTTCATCTTTGAATGTCACCATTTTCTTAGCTTAAAGAAATAATCCATTTTCAAACACTACTTTATAAAACTATTCTAGATTTCCAAGATGTTCTTTAGGAGATCTACTAAAGATCAAAATATCATCTATGTAAACAATGCTGAAATTAGAATATGCAAAAAATATTTGATTTATCATTTGATGGAAGATACTTAGGGCAGTCTTCAGACTGAATGGCAAAACATTCCAGTCATACTATCCAAATGGTGTAATAAAAGCTGTTTTATATTTGTCCTTTTCTTTTACCTGTATTTGTCAAAACCCAGACTTAAGATCAAACTTACTGTACACTATACTACCACTGATTCTTTGAAGGATTTCATCTTTAGATGGAATAGGATGTTGGACTGAAACAACATACTTTTTCAAAGGGATATAATTTATAACTAATTTGTTTTTCCCTCTAACTTGTTCAGACCTTTTATTTACATAAAAGGCTTCACATCCCCATGGACTATTAGAGTCTCAGATTAATCCTTGTTCCTTTAGCTGAGTGATTTCTTTCAAACGTTCATCTCTTAAAGAAGGAGACATACCTGAATGATGAGCTTTGAACTTTGGCTGAATATGTTTTCCCTTCTCATCTGTTATTAGCTTTAAGTCAATGGAACATTCATGGATTTTCCTATGTTGGAAAGCAAGAGGATTCTTAGAACAACAATCATTAATAATTTTAGCAATAACTAGATCAATGCTATTTTGACAAAGATTAATCTTTTGATGGATCTAGGAATTATTTACTACCTTTTTGGCTTTTTCTCTAAGAGGAATTTTGCATTCATATCTACCTTTCTTGTATAGAGAATATTTCTATGCTAATATAATTTCATGAGGCTGAATGATGATAGGATAAAAACTTGTCAAGTTATCCGAACCAATCATCATATCAAACATTGGAATTTCATGCTGAAGAACCTTGAAGTTATACATAGAATTCCCTAAGGCGATAGGCACATAAGCAGACAATTTAGAGACTATTGTTTTAGTATTGAATGTTAATTTATGGAAGTCAGTTTTCCACATATCTTTAGGGATGGAATTATAATGAGCAAGAGATATCTCAGCACTAGTGTCTATTAAGACATCTAGATTATAGGGTTTAAACCCTTCCCACTTAATGGTTAACTCATAGACAAGATTATTTGTATTATGAACTGAAACCTGATGAATACTATTATCCATATCCTGATCTTGAGTAGCAAAAAATAGAGTAGCAAACTGAGGCATAGAAGCAAACAATTGAGGTACAGAAGATTCCCCCCAAGAGAAGAGTAAAGTTTCGTTACTTGAGCCAACTCTTGTTCAAATAGCTGTTCATTTTCTTCTTCAAGAGCTTCTTCTTTTAGTAACTACTATAACTCCTCTTGAACATGAATTAGGAATCCTTGTGACTGGGTGATGCACTTAGTTCTCCAAGTATTTCTTTCGTACTTATCAGGTTGATAAGCTACCTAGACATTAGGAGACTGAATATAAAGATTTTTAGAAAATTGATTCGACAACTATTCTTTTTGTTTTTGTTGCTAAGAAAGATGCAAAAAATACTATTGTTTAGTATTAGCAATCTACTATTGTAAAAATATTCTTTCAGAAACCATATATACAGGAGTATTATTATACTTTTCCTTTAGGTATGAGATCTATTGAGACAGACTGAGACTATCTAAAAATTGAGCTTTAATCATATGAATCTAAAAATCAATATTTGAATCATAATTAAGGATTCAGAATCAGAATTGAATTATTGATGATTCATGTTCACCTTATCATCTTTAGATTCTGAGTTTGAAGATTCATCCCATATAATATCAAAAGAATAATGCTTTTGATCATCATCAGAAAGCAAGATATAATCATCTTCATGCAGATCATATCTTTGAAGGAAATTAACTTTCTTTGAATGATTTTCCTTATTTGGACACTTATTAGCATAGTGATTTCATTGACAAAGGAAACATTTAATAGGGGCTTTAGAAAACCCATGTTTCCTTTTCCTGAAGACTTTTTTGGGAAAGAACTTCTTCTTCTTATGAAACTTATTTCTTGGTTTCCAAGGATACTGATCACTTGGAATTGAGCATTTACAAGAAGACTGTTTCTTCTTTGTACTCCTAAATTTTCTATATTGATTAATATCAACACAACCAAAATAATCACCAAGAGAGTTACAAAACATAACCCCTAGCTGTTTATGAAACTTCATTGTTTCTTTGTGTGCTTTCTTTTCTAAGCATAACTTTTCATTCATAGCTATGATATTTTGATTTATCCTTCCAAAGGACATTGTTGACAATTCTTCACCCATTGCTTCTTTATACTTAGTAGAAAAATATTTTGGAAATGACTCAACATATCTTATCTTATATGCAGGGTTGAAGATTTCACCAGAGCTATAAAATAGATTTTCCATATATCACATATACTCATCAAGATGAGTCATATCACATAATTTTGCTTTTAGAAATTTAGCTTTATTTGCAGCTCTTTCATTATCTATAATGCCTACAAACTCTGAATACAAGGCATTAAATAATGCAACCACTAGTTCAGCATCTCAAGTTATATTATCTTGAAATACTTGACCACAAGCATCCCACCAATCTTTTATATTACCAA
>JARHVA010006248.1:792500-797500 GCA_037957365.1 Torreya grandis
GAAATAAACCTTGAATGGGGAGTGTCTATTGAACATATTTAACATCCCCTTAACCCATCCAACATGTCTCAAACTAATGAGAGATTTCATACCTTATATCATGATGATACCCATGTTGATAATGAAAAAATGTTGATATGGTTTTCATACAATAATATTATGATAATGAAAATTCAAAAACAAATTACAATGACCAAGTAGATAATGATCAAGTACATGTTATTTCCATGTTTTTTGAGTTCATTTGATAAAATCCTAAATATATTGATAAAATATTGAAAGCTATTCTTCAAGATAAAAATGAAAAAATTTAAGTAGATACATCACATCCCTTAAACACATTATAACATAATGCATATAATGGAGGCACATATTAGGTGTTTCAACCTTTGTTCATTGAAACTAGTATTGATACATATGTTAGGAACTTACCTATTTTTTAAATCCAAATATTGATATTATTGTTTTATACTACTCCAAACATGTTTGTAGACCCTTTGGTGACTAATCACAAATTTAATCAAAATCCTACTAGTCTTATAGTTTAATTAGTCCTTCAAGTCATAAAAGCCTTACAAGATAAGGATATAAACATTGAATAAAAAGGCTTCAAATTATTCACATGCTATAGATTCAAAAGATGGGGTGCATAACCCTCTTGCACTTGAGATCATTCAAGAGAGATGTAGATAGAAAATTTGAAGTATAGATAGCTAAAGTTAAAGCATGCAAAATATTTCTGCCTGATCTCATTCAATCACATGGAATCTCATTTTTCATCATCATTTCTCTCGTTCACGTATTTTTAATTAGTATTAGTCTATTTTTAGTTTATTTTTTCACTAATTTTTTACTCTTTATCACATAAAATAAAAAATACTCTTTCATGGGATTTCACAGTTCATCACCTTGCTTATAGTGTTTTTAAAATTTTAATGCAGTGACTCAACTATTCTAAGATGAGTGGCATATTACCGTATCTTTATAAGTTTTAATAATTCCATGTTTTATTTTTTCTAAAATCATAACCTTCACAGTTAAAAATATGTTCATGTAGATAATCAACTCGCAAAATTACAATCTATCATAATTTCCCACTTTCCAGTGACACATTCAATCATTGCTTTATGGTTTAGTAAGAATTATTCAAATCAGTGCTTATGTATTTAGGAATATGAACTAATCACACATTGTCATGTATCATTTATCAGTGCCACGTTGCACATTCTTACAATGTTACAACATTAAAATAAAGTATAATGTGTTTTGATGTTCAAACCCTTATAAGAATTTGATCTTATAAAAAAATACAAAACATATTCATTTCATGGTTCTTCATAATGTATTGATATACTCTAAAAAATGTGAATTAGCCAATAGATAAAAGTTGTCATCACCATAAGTGTTAATGAGGGGAAGAAGGTTTTTTATTCAATAGATCAAAGCTAAGGTTGTGATAATGTAAAATAATTTTATGTGGAAAGAAAATGAATAATAAGGAGATGTAGTTTATAGGTTATCAAAATTGATGTAGATGACATTCTAAAGAACACATTAAAACTAGATGACCATCATAACCCATCAAATCATCAAATATGTAGGTGATGTGATAAACCACATTCATCATTTACTAATATATAAGGTGTTGGAAGGTGATGGCATTTATCAAGCATAGAAGTGCCATACTCGCCCTTGTCATTTTTAAGAGATTGATATGGGTTTGAAATAAAATATAATTCATAAAAGGATAAAATTATTAAGATTGGGATTGATATTCTCATATTGAATTATTTTTAAGAATGGGCTAGTATAAAATATATTATAAGAAACATCATAAGAGGTGAAGGAACATATTTTAATAGAGGGAAACGAAGATAACTTTTGAAATTTTAGAAATTTTAACAAGTTATTTCTTTATTTTTCTATTAAGCTCCTCCAATTCTCAGTATAGACATCATAGATACATACCACTTTTATGGATAATGGTATAAATTTAGATTGACTCTTATGGGTTTTATTGAGGATGAGTGAATTACAAACATGAATTTCCTTTTTTCATTGGCTATGATAAAACCAATTATTATAGATGAATGTGTTATGATAATAATTCCTTTGTGGTGATTTATTTTATAAATCTATGCTGAGAATATTATACCCACTAGGAGATTTCTCATACACTCCATATCATGTTTATCTTAGTTTGAGATTAAGATAAACATCATACATAAGTAACATTAGTCATATTCAATAATGTTCATGTAAGAATCAATATCTCTGGTATGTCTAAGAGCATCTTTCTTTTATACCCTACCTTTCTATCAATTTTTATATTTATTTTATTTGATCTTCACATAAGACTTAGGTTTCATTATGAGTATTCATTAAAGGGACTTGGTGGTGTTTTAATAAATTATGAGGATTTTAACACAATATTGATTTTCTATAGTGTTAGTTTTTATGTAAGAGAGTCAAAACCTATAACTCATACCTTGGACTATCTCTAATTATCCTAAAATGGGATGGATTTTATCCCATTAAATTACCTTTAGGGTATTCATAAAACACACATCAATAAAGTGGAAAAGGTTGGTGTTGGAAGGTGATCCCTTTCCAAAGATCCATAGAGTATTTATAAACCGCAATTCTTGAAATAGTCCTTTGATATTGAGGAAACTTGGATTCTCCCTCACACATCAAAAGTTTGAAATCAAACTCAGGTTATTTGTTATTATCACAATTTTAGACATTTAGAATATCTAGGCTCTATGAAGGAAAACCGATAATCTATATCCTATTCAACATAATTTTTCTACAAATGTTTTTACTATATGAATTTCATGTTACACAAGTTAGTAAAAGAGAAATTAATAAATAGAGGCATTGTCATTCGATGATGATGATGATGATAATAATAATAATAATAATAATAATAATAATAATAATAATAATAATAATAATAATAATAATAATAATAATAATAACAACAACAACAACAACAACAACAACAACAACAACAATAATAATGAGGATTAGATATATGAAACTTGAATCTCATGTCAATTATATCATGTTATATACCTAAGGAAACATGATCTATTTATGGTACATATTTATATAAGGAAGGTGTTAATCAGTTTTAAAATTCTCAAAATTTCTTGTGATGATTTTCTCTTGCTAACACATTGAAACATAGAATCATTACAATGAATTTGAAAATATTATGAAATTGCATTATATATGAACATGAGAAAATTAAATAGTGTATTATTTGTAAGTAATGATAATAAATATATTGATCAAATTGAAAGGAAGTGTCTTGAATATATTCTTAAAAACTCCTTGTAATGTCAATCTTCAATTAGATATGGATGAGGTTATTTCATTTGGGAACATCACTATAAACTATTTGGCATGGACCAACTTTTTAATAAATTATAATAACCACCATGGTGTACCATAAGAAACAATAATTTTATCTTATTTTTTATTGTTCTAAAAAAAAATCAAGATAAAATATTGATTCCTATATTACACAGCTTGTAAGGATTTGGTTTCATTATGGTGTGGTATTCTCATGTTTTATTTCACAAGAATGATTAAATGTATGTTCTTTCATTATTATGGGATCCTATGTTGGTGTATGCATGATTTCCTATGATTCACAACATGGTTTTTTGTATCTTTAGTTTTATTAAGGTGCAATGATAATCACAAATTTTTATATTAAGGTTACTGAAAAAAAAATTTCAATGTCACACCATTTCCATGAAAATAAAAAAATCATGTTTAATGAAAAAATTTAATTGAAAATTCCTCCACCTATGTTTCACTAAAATATTAGTTGATCTTATCAATTTTATTTTCAAATATATCTAGATGAAGATCACGTGTTATTTATTAAAGGGGAAATGATATTATCTAAATTACTTAATATTATTTATTGGTAGCATATTATTTTTCATTCATTTTTATAGATTCTATGTATACAATAAAAATGTGTTAAAATCTATCCAGATTCATTTAAATTTATAAGATAAAGATAATTTATAAAAGAGGAATGACATTAAAGTGTGTGTGTGTGTGTGTGTGTGTGTGTGTGTGTGTGTGTGTGTGTGTGTGTGTGTGTGTGTGTGTGTGTGTGTGTTTGTAAGTAAATATTTTTTACCATACAAGGATTGAAATGGTTATACAAGTCATAAAAAGTTTTGTCGGTTCACTTAGATGCCAACAAAGAGAATATAAGGAGTTTTATGAAGAAAGTACACAATGTTGTGGTCATACAAGTTATAAAAATTTATGTGGGTTTGCTTAGATGCCCACAAAGAGAATATGAGATGTATTATGAAGAAATTACACAATATTGATGGACATATTATTTTTTGAATACACTCTATTTGAATTGATTTGAGATTTGTGATATGTTGTAAACTCTTTAATATTAGTTAAGTTTTTTATTTAAATATGAATATAAGTTATCATTAAATTTGGATAAGTAATTACATTCATGTTATAACAAATTTTTTCAAGGGAAGGATGGGTTGCTAGGTAATTATACAAAAATCCATATATCAAGTCTCACAATTTTTAAGATATTTTGATTTTAATGCCATCCAATGCTTTTGTAGATAAATGTTAATGTTTTACCATTTTGTTTTTAGTTTTTAAAAGGCGTTGGAATTGAAAGCAATGTATGGAAATAAGATAACAATGTGAAAAAATAATAATAATTGAATATGTTTTTTAATTTTTGAAATGGAATTGCCAAAAAACATCATAGACATAATGACACATTTTCTAATTCACTTAGTGAATGAAATGGTGGATATATATATGGAGATACATAAAAAATTTAAGGAACTATTTTTGTATCCTCAAAGATCAATGGAATAGGGGTTTTTATTCATCATTTTTTTTTTTGCTAAGTAACAAAAAAAAAATAACATAGTTCATAATATGTAATGGATATGAGACTGGGATCATGCAAAAAAAATCATGATAGC
>JARHVA010006248.1:802500-820000 GCA_037957365.1 Torreya grandis
GAATAAGCACATTAATAATTTTTTAGAAACATTTTTTTATCATTTGTAGGAATTCATGATAGATCAGAAACTGATAATATCATTATTATTATATAGACACCTAATTTTAGTACAAGCCTTATTACTATAATATATTTATTGTTGTATTTTAAGTGTATGTCATCAATTTTAATTAGGATATTACTATAAATTTTTTGTGTAATTTTATTTATATCCTTCTCCTTTGTGTTGTCTTGTGGTTCACATTTCATATGGTTGTCATTTCTCTGCCTTCGTTTTACACACATGGATCTATTTTATTTATATCTTTATGTCTATGTTTTTTAATTATTTTAGGAAATAAATGGTGGTCCCTCTAACTCTGCTTTGGGCATAGATGGTGGTCCCACTTTATTTAATTATATTTCTTTTGTCCTTTTTTCCATGAACACATCGATTTGAGTTTGGATTCATTTTTCATAATTTTTCCTTTTTCTTTTTTAACTTTTATGAAATAATAGATATTTAATTAAATTATGAAAAAAATATATATACAGATCTTATTTATACATTTATTATATAATATACAATAAAATTCATAAATAGTATCATTCAGGTTTCGAAGAAGTCTATAATCTATTACTATTCATTCACTTTCAATTCTTGGCACCCTTTACGATGATTTATCATTGTTAAAAAAACTTGCATTGAATTTTATACCAAAATAATGACTGGGATAATGTGCATATAGTTTCTATCACACTTGGTGAATAGGTTGTTAAATACATTACATGAATTATCCATTAACATTATATATGAACAATAAGGAATTTGATTATGGCATGCAAGATATCGATTTACAACACCTTTATGGTTCTATGGCCCAAATAATTATTCCCTTCTCATTTTGAAGTAAATTTTTACTGTCATAAGATAGGTCAAGAACATTGAAAACAAACACAATATATTTATTTACATCTAATTTTTAAGATAAATTACAAATAGAATTGACATCTAGTTTTGAAATGGTACATATATTTATAAAACTTAATCAGATGCATAATACATAAATGATGCACTATGACACAAGAAAAGGTAAAATATGGTTAGCATAAATTCTCACATAGTCACATGTTGTCAAGGTATAATTATTTTATTGTGGAATCAAAACTTCAAATTTGGCATATAATCAGTTATAGGCCTACACAATCTAGATATGCATGAAAAAGTCATAAACTAATCTCAAGTGTGAATGTTCCTAGCCTTTTTTCTTCTTTTAATTTTAATTCTCAATTCAAAAATTTCATTTTTCATTTAAATAATTTTCATCTCATAATTCTAAGTCTAAATTATGTATGTTATTTATTTATCATGAATGTAGTCATATGTCATTGTTTTATAAATTGTGAGTGTATTGATTAAACATGGTTCAAATTTTGTTTAAAATAATTTTTATGTCTGACATTCTTCGATTCAACCTAGGGTTTTTACACTATTTTCCTTATCATTTTTGATTTTTTATTCATGTTATATATTTATTGAATGGTTTTAAAATTCCATTCTAACCTTAGGCTTTCATTTCCTTTGTTGTTTGTTTGGTCATTGATCATGGTTTATATTAGTGAAAGGGATGAAAATGTTTTATCTTTTATCTATGTTAAATTGTAAAAATTAAAATTTTTAAAATGATGAAATAATAAATCAATGTATTTTGAATAATATGAAATCACATTTTATCATAAACCCTAATCTTACTAATGAAATAATTCATTTGGCTAAAGAAGTAAAGAAATGTAAATATTTATCATAAATGCACTCTTATGGTTTGTACTTGTGTTCCCACATCTACTTTCCTTTGTGATTAGTGCTTGACTTATACACTCATAATAAAAATGTTCCTATAAATACTATTAATGTTAATATTCAGCCTTTTAATGAACTTATTAATGTTGTAATTATT
Organism: Torreya grandis; assembly: GCA_037957365.1. Taxonomy (NCBI): domain Eukaryota; kingdom Viridiplantae; phylum Streptophyta; class Pinopsida; order Cupressales; family Taxaceae; genus Torreya; species Torreya grandis. Next base: position 804,440 of record JARHVA010006248.1, read on the forward strand.
CATACACATGAGATAAAGGCTATAAGGTAAGTTATTGATAATTTGCAATGAAAAGTGTGTAATATTTCACTTCATATAGTAATTATAATTATACAATTGTGGATAATACTATAAACATTCATCACAACCTAATGGATGTGCCTAACATGCCTCTTCCTCATGACTTGTTTATTTCAAAATTCCATTTATTTGACAGTCATAGGGACCCTCAAGTGCACTTTCATGCAATATTTCTATCTATAGGAAACTGTAATAATAATTGTTCAATCTTAGCTAAATTATTTCCTATCACATTAATTTTTAGGCTTTATCTTGGTTCTTTGATTTACCTATTTGTTCCCTATTTTCAACTCAATTATTACAAAAAGCCTTCATATATCGATACATTACCAACAGTGGATCTAGATCATCATTTGAGAGTATCCAATATGTTAAACAAGATCAAAATGAGGATATGTACGATTACATATTATATTATAATTACATTTGAGATATTTTATTTATCAATCTTTTGATATTTAAATACAACATTTAATTATCAGTAGTCTTATAACACTTATCAAGGATCAGATACTTAGCATAATTTTCAAATCAATCATCTTACTCACATGGCTACCAACCTTGTAGAATAAGGATTGGATTAACCTAAGGTTAATACCTCATTAATTATGTATCCAAACTTTGATAATATCCCTACACTTACCGTTATCACATTTACTACTTGGTTTAAGATAATCAAAACACATATAATTAGACCAATCTCAAGCCACCCTAATTAAATTTTCAAGAATCAATACATATTCATAAATAGATTATTGGATAATAATTTTTTTTAGTTACCTCTTATTTATGAAATAAATAAAATTTATAAGCCAAAATATTATAATGCAAGTGTATTTTTTTCTTAGCATATTGTTATAGTCCATTCAACATATTAATGAATTGCATTGGGAAAAAAATTCAGGAATTCATGGATCAAAACAAGATAATGCTTGATAACCAACCTTCCCTACAAAATGTTATTGTTTACAACTAAAATCAACCTCCTAAGGATGTTTCACAATCAAAAAAATTAATAAAAATGACAAACAATAATTTACTTAAGATTTTGATCTATACATAATGATATTTTTGGGTTATCCTCATGAACTACCAACATATGGGTTAGTGCCTTATGTAGTATAACATGGTATTTATAGCATATATCTTTCAACTTTTCCCTTTATACAGTAAATTTACTTATTTTTTTAAAAACTATATGTTACTTATATCATATCACGGCCCTTTCTTATTTTTATTTCAACACATGTTTATGACATCATGTACTTAATCATACACTAATTGAGATTGTTAATGGATTTCCAATGTTCCACTACATATAATATCTAAACTAAGACACTAAATTATTTGGAAGTGATATTATATTTTTATCCCTCCATCCATTATGGCTATGTCTCTTAATTATATGGGTTGTCGTCCCCTATTGTATACTAATTTAAACACTTATAATTTCATTTTGTATTATTCATGACTGACATTATGCCTTAAGGACACTCATACACTATTCATTCTCACTTACGTCATTATCATATCATATTGTACATATATTATGATGAATTATTTTGAGATCTCACTATAAATTGAAAAACAAGAAAAAATTATTAAAAGAAAATTAAAAACTATCCTTTATCTTGGTCATATGTCACATATCATGCTTATCAACCTATGTTATAGGTTTATATATTCATGTTTTCCACATATGCTTATCATACTATATTTTTAGTGCATTTTATTATACATAGACATGTTATATGTGGTTATGGACATATGGATGTATGGAATCTATACTCAAGTAGATTTATATAGTGACATATTTCTAGCTTTCAATTTACTTGATACAAATGTACTTTACATGGGTTATACATATATTACTATCATCTAAATTTAGTTTTTCTACATCAGTATCTACATGCTATCATTATTGTTACATTTATATTTACATCTTACACCTTATGATTGATATTTTAACATGTATTATAACTTTCTACCATAACATTCATGTTACTTCTACAACGACCATGATTCATGGCCATAATTAGTATTTTTATAGGTGCATCACCTACATGAAACATATATTTATTTGATATTTAGGAAAACACACCCGTGCATATCTCCTTCACCTTATTATTTACATCATGTGCACACGTAGCATTTAGTTAGGCACATTGTTTATCCCTGTCAACATTGAGCTTATTATACATATTTTTATACTTGGGGGAACATAACATTTTTTCATATAATACTATAATGAGATTTATGTTTACAAGATCATGAATACATATACACCAATTATTACCCATAATGACATTTGACACATTACTTTAGATGAGCCTTAATGATGTACTATGTTATTTTATGGAGTAAAAATTTATAATGTGCCTTGCATTAATACACAAGTGGGAGCATATTCCTTGTGTAAATTTTAAATCCTATTACATTATGATTGTCATACTTATTATACACATAAACATATCTTAAACATTGATATACATGAAATTATACATTTCTAATAGAGGCATGATGCTTATGAGTCCCTTGTAAGTTATTCATTTGTTATGTTTTATGTAGACAAGGATGTCTTCACCATCATTATACTCACCTTTACTATGAGATTCAGTGGCTAAATATATACTAATATTTTCCTATCAGGGCATGATACCCACATATTTTCTCCATGATCCCTATACCAAGACATATCTTGCACATGTGGATCCTATCACACACTTGTGTCTAGTGTACATACATTAATTTTTAATATAGATATGACATTTCATTATATATGAATGGACACATGCTTGGAATAAGTACATAATACATTTATTATTATATATTAGTACCTTGTTCATTACAAGGACATATTTTCATTTCCATCCATTTGGTTACATCAAGACATGTTGTTTCTTTACCCACTATCATCCTCATAGAAAGATGAATTAATTAATGTACATTACCATGTAGTTATCTATATTACGTTATTTTCATGTAGACACTTGTACATATCTCCTATTATACACTCAGGGCATTTTTTTCTACCATCATTACCACCCCATCCTCATTCGAAGATGCATCACATGAATTAATCCTTTTATGAGGATATATTTTATTTATTAATATCCACTAATGTTATATATTGGGAATTTATATGTATATGATGTTATCTTTCATATGTGATATGACATTGATACTCACTAGAATATTATATTTTGCATTTATCTTTATATGATGTTATCTTTCTTAAGCAACATAACACGTAAGTTATGAATAGCTTCATATTTATCCTATCATGGGTTTTTCATGTAAAAGTTTACAATAATTACACATTTTATGTAATTTTAAATGGTATTAGTTAACTATAATATTATTATACATGGTGCTTGTAACTCTATTTTTTTGAGATGAGTGATTATATATACTACTTATTAAATCGCTCACCCCAAAAGGGGGCATATATCAGAGCATTTTCAAAATATCTTTTAGATGTTATTGAGTGTAGGAAAACCATTTTTAAATTCCTACTAATATATTTTTAGTCATGTCTACTTCCATGATCAATATGTGGGTTGGTTTCAAAAAGATCCTATAAAAAGTGGTTGCTGTCTAGCACTTATAAAAATTTAATAGATGAATAAATAAATAAAATTATTAATTAGAATATTTGAAATAATAGTGATCATTTTTAAAGTTATGAAGGTATTTTTTTAACATACAAAGAATGTTCATTCACTCATATGTTGGTTTAAATTTCATTTTCAATTTCAAATTTCAAATAATAGAAGTAAACATATATGGCCATTGTTGAAAGGTATATTATAAATTTTAAAATGGAGAAATTGTGGATGGAGGCATGAAAAAATATTTATCCTCTTCTTATTATATTATTCCTATTGATGTTACTCAATTATATATCATTTTACATTGATGCACACATATAAAACTCAACTATGCATACCAAAGGACAATAATTATATAGATTCTTACTTTTTGAAATAAACTTGTTATTAAAATATTTTTAATGTTATTTTGTACATATGGGTCATCACCTTAAATTAGGGAATTATTGGATTTTTTGTGTGATTATATCTCTCTCTTTCTTCTTTCTGAAATCTTGTCTCTTTTCATTTGTTTATTGTTCCATATTTATCATTTTCCCCATGGGCAATATTCTATTTGTTATCTTGATGTTTATGTATTTTTACTCTTCTTGGACATAAAAATCAATCCTAAATATTTTACTTTGGACAAAAGTCGTGGACCTCTTATTTATATTCTCTTTGTATTTTGTGGTTTATTTTTGTTTTGGTCATGTCCTTTTGATGTTTGGATCCCTTTTTTATTTGGTTTCATTTTTATTTATTTTATTTTTATGAAATTAACTCTATAACTCAAACATAAAAATCCTATATATATAAATAATCTATGATTATTTTAATAGAAAGTGTCCAAGTGAATCCATAACAAGTATTAGTGATGTTCATAAGAATTTTCCAATTTATTGCTAATCATTTTTTTAAATTATTAGCATGATCTATATTGAATTATCACTGCTTAAGGACTTACATCACATCTCATACCAAGAAAAAGGCCTAAGTTAATATCCATGTAATTTCATCTCATAGTTGTGAGTTAGAAGGTTGAATGTCAAACTTAATCAATTTATCCATTCACATTACACATGAATTATGAGGGACTTGATTTCAGCATGTTGGACATATAGTTATAACATCGTTATGGATACCTAGTCGAAATATTTATTCACTTATAATTTTTAATTATTTTTTTATTATCAAAATCTAAGTAAAAAATATTGAATAAATAAATAAAACATTTATGTCCATCACTTTTTTAAAGTGAACAAACATGCACAATTTCTAGTTTTAAAATAATGCATCAACCTAGAAAGTTTATGAAAAATACTAACAAAGATAAAAAATGGTTAGTGGAAATCCATCCTAGACATGAATTGTGCAAGGATTGTTCTTAATTATATATAATTAGAAATTAAAATTTGTCACATAGTCAATGGCATGCTTATAAAACCCAATGTTATGTTCAAAAATAACACACAAGGAATAACCTTGCATTTTTATGTTTAGAAGCCCTAGGCCTCTTAGTGCTTTTGGCTTACAAAAAATATCTAGGGAACTTTATGGAATAATCTATTGACTATAAAAATTTCCCAAACAAAATCCCTCTAATTTTTCTCATGTTTAACATAGGGAAGATTAAAAGGTGCAAAAGTCCCCCAAGTTGTAGTGTGATGGTGAAAGTGGATGCATTTATTTTAAGTTACACAAGTTCAAATCCCACCAATGAATAAAATGATAATAGTGAGGGACATAAAACTAGTGATTCAAAGAGTTACAAGGTTGAAAAACCCCATGTTTGTTCCAAATCAGATGTGGGCCAACCAATCCCATAATCAAATGTATCAAAAATCTTAAAATATGCCGGATAAGAAATATAGTAAACATAAGTGATAATCAATAAGTATATATTTCCTACTTAAAATTAAAGAGGACAAGTTCAAGTGATAAAAATGGAAAAAGTATGAAAGATTTAAGTTAAATTTGAGATATAATAAAATATAAAAACTAAATATATTTGAGAATTGAAAAATTTTACCATCTTTTTATCAAAAAGTTCATTGAAGAGGCCAATTACAAATAAGAATATACCAAATCAAAAAAAAGTTATTGATACAATCTATTAACTCTAGCTTTGAAGGTTTTAGCATAAAGAACACCTCATTAAATAATATAAAAAATATCAAATTTAAATTGAAAACCAAATTTCTAACAACCATCTCAAATGGTTATATAGTTTATATTTTTATTTTTTTAATAGATAAATTTAAAAGTGGGTTTTAAAAGGCCCATAACCTTGTATAAAGGATAAAATATAGATCAATAATTATTCAAAGGAATGTCTTTACTAATGGTAAAAAAAGGAGGCAAAAATATAATCTCACAAAAATCTTCCACAAAATATCAATCAAATAATAACTAACCAACTTCCCAGATAGTAAACTTTTATAATACTAACACTTCTCTTCAATGTAAGACCAATAGTCAGTGAAAAAACCACTAATTTTTTACTAGTTTTCCATCCAGTGTCTACCAATATTCAACATCTCTCACTGCTTGACCTTTGGTATGGCCTTTATTACAACTTCTTTTCTTCTTTCTATTAACTACAGTCCAACCTGCCTTAGTTTCTTGGTTTGAATCAGGGGAGATGGGAATGACTATTTAAATTTGGCTTGTATCTAAAACTATTCCCATAGTGATATTGTTGTGCATTGAGCTTACCTCCACAAGAGGGGCCTCTAGAGTTGAAAGTGTTTCATTTGGAACCAAGGGTTTAATATATTTTGAAAAATCTTTAGATCTTAAGCTATCTAAATTCTCCCCTTTCACAGTAAGGTGACTGGAACAAAAGTCCCTCCACTAGGATGTATCCTTTTTTCTCTCTACATTTCTACATGTTAATAGACAAAATATTTAGTCTTAAAAAAATAAAGGTTGAATGGCAATAGAATACTTGGTATATGTGTGGGAGAAGCCACAATTACATGTGGAAAGTCAAAATTAATACCAATAATGCGAGTGTATTTATGAACTATCATCACTACAATAGATCCCACTCCTCCTCCCACATCCAACACTAACATGATATCATTATATCCCTCGTAACTCTCTAAAAACACATCCACTATAACCTTAATATTTCTATCGATGACATTGTTGAACAATTTATTGAATGAGGGATGTAGATTCGCATATTCCCAAACATCCATCTCATGACTTCTCTTAAAGGGAGACATACCCATCATTGTGATATCATACAAATACTACCAATTTTCTATGAAAACCCTTTCAATGATCATAAAAAAAGATGCATAGAGGATTTTTCATTTCAATCACCCAAAAATAAGTATAAAATCCTCATCACACCATATTTTTGGATTTTAACATCATCTGTGTTGGTGAAAATTATTTGAGTAAATATGGCATAGGAAGAGAGGAATTTGATGATTCTAGTGAAGTGATCTAAATTTGGGGATTTTGTTATGGAATAAAAAATGTGGGAGGTGATTTGAAGCATTGAGAGGGGTTGTTTATAAGTGCCTAGGTGGGATAAAATGTCGAGTAAGATTGTGGCCTTCAGATCCATGGGATTTTACAATGATAATATGATATCACAAATATTTAGCTTGGCTTCCATTGCAATGTACTTTTGAATATACCTTGGGAAGAGATGGAAAAATGAAGCTTTCTACCAGGTTTTATCACCCACCATATGTAATGAGGTGGTGTGTTCTTTCATATGATGTGGGAATCAATTACATTAAGATATATATATTTTTAAATGATAACTTGACTAATGGTGAAGTGGTACGAAAAGGTAAGCCATATAAAACATAAAAGCGGTGAAATATTTCAAGATGCATTAGGCAGTGATAATGAAGGACAATAATAATAGACCTTGAACAAATATTTATATCTACAACAACAACAACAATAATATAATAAACATAGATAAGACAACGGAAAAATATGCTCCAAATTAAGAAGAGGGGTTATATATATATATATATATATCATTATTGTATTATAATATGTCTATGGGGAGTGATGGGGGATGGAGGCTAAGGGTCAGGTGGGTGGGATAATGGATGTTGCGGCATTGGATAAAATTATTTATGTATATAGAAGATAGCATATGTAGATACCTTTATACTATAACAAATTAATAATAAATTACTGGGGAAGGGCAAAGCCATACCTAACATACAAGTGGTGAAAGACATTAAAATGAGTTTAGTGGTGATGGTGAGGGGAATTGACATAGTACTTTAGGTTGTATCATTTATCAAAGGGTCCTTATCATATACCATAGCTATATTCAAGGCATCAAATGGATTTATATTCCTTCCACCCAATGTAGAGGGTGTTGTAACTTATAAGGATCAACATATTTGATTGATCACATTCTACTGGGAAGGATAAATGAAGGTGTCATGAGCATTGAATTGGTTATGGTAGAACTCCACATTTGATATGTAGCTTGAATCATAAATATAATGGTGTTAATGTGGATTCAAGACCTTGAAGTCCCAGTTTATAAACAAAATGTTATTGTAATGTATAAATTACTATTATAGTATATACATATTTTAGTATAATATATGTAATAAAATATACAACATAAATATAATTGCTATCATAAATATATATTATATATGGCTATACATATTATATTTTTATTGGATAAGTATATATAGTTGGTGGGCGAAAAGGGGTTTACTCATTATTATTATTATTATTATTATTATTATTATTATTATTATTATTATTATTATTATTATTATTATTATTATTATTATTATTATTTAAAATAAGAAATCTCAACTTGTATAGATTATTTGAGATGTCTACACTTGAAATTTTTGAAGATGATATAGAACATGAATTGTAGAATTTTTGAGTCTAGTTTATATAATACTTTTCTATAAATGGTCAATTACAAGTAGGTGAAACATATAAAATTAGAAGAGAAACTCTTGTTTTTTCAAAAAATAAAGTAGATGGTTAGTTGTGCATTCCCTCATTTTGTTATTTTAGTTTAATATTTATACATGATATTTCATGATTATGTAGTACCTCATTCTTGTACACATGGAAAATTCATGACCCTAGATGTTCCTATTAGTTCATCACATGACCTAATTTTACAAGCCTTTCATTACTATATCTTGTTCCCCTTAGCCTATGTTTTATTTTGATCAGCCTTATATTTATGACACAAACATCCCATCTTTCACAGAATGCTTAAAATTTACTTCTCTTACACCTCTACAAGTTATGAGTATATGTCTACTCTCCTCATCCTTAGACACTAACATCTAGGTCAAACAATAGTGTTAAAATTATTTTGTTGGCCTGATGCAAGTGTCTAGTGCCCTAAATTCATTAAATTTACAAATGAAATGTATCATAAAGATTGAGCTAGGTGTTTGAAAATGATTTGTCTCATAATATGATTGGTATAAATATAATTTTACCTCTCATTCATTCCTCACTTATCAATTAAATTAGAATAGAATTCATGAAGCACTCAAGTTACCAAAACCTTTCATATTCTACCTTATCCTAAAATCACTCAATGGAAAAACCTAGTTACATGTGTAAAGTACCAAAGGAATAGTCATAAGGTCATATTTTTCAAGTTACAAGCTAGGTCACTATTGTACTTGATTTACACATTACATGATTCACACACAAACCAACATTTAGGGGAGAATTACATGAGTCTTAAGACTTATTTTAGAGTAATATATATGTATGTATTTCCCCTTTGATAGTGGGGTCATTTCAAGCTATCTCGCTACCATGTCTCCACTAACCTATTTTTTCACAAGGTCACATTGAAGATGGTAAGTGAGGGTTTCGCCATTTCACCAAGAGAAAAAATCCTTGACCAAGATATGAATATACTAAACTAAAGGTGAATCCAAACCCAAAATCATATAGGTGGTTACATCTTTTTTTAACACATAATTTGTAAATGACACTTGCATTGAGCTCAGACACTAGTGTCAATGTAACTATCCTATGGTGATGTAACTATCTTGAGAACTAGAGGCACCAGATATGGAATCTGATGATTGATCCATAACTATATTCCTACCTCATTTCAACTTGTATGATAAATGGCACTATGTTAGCATTATAAATATCAAAGTATTCGCTTTTATGTTATTTGTATATCTAGCATAGTTATACTTTCCATTAATAGCCTATCTCAATTTTATAATTCTAACATTTGGTAAATCTATGTTTATCACATTATTTATCTTACTATAGATCTAATATTCTCCATTATACCCTATCATTTCTATATCCTTAACCATTTTACCCAAGTAGGATAACCTCTTATCCAAAATAGGTTTGAACATTTGGTGAACCCGATCTATGTGAATGTAATTTTTTTTATTTATAGGATTTTAAACCAACTAGGGTTTTAGATTGTTATACTTTTTAATTTTGTAATGATATTGGGGTTTTAGGTTATGGGTTGTTCTATTGAACATATTTACCTTCCCCTCAACCCATCCAACATCTCTCAAACCATGAGGGTTCTCATAACTTGGATCATAATGATAACCATGTTAATAATAAAAAATGTTGATAGGGTTTTCATACAAGAAGATTATGATAATTATAAATAAAAAAAAATGTCATTGACCAAGTGGACAATGATCAAGTACATGTAATTGTAATTTTTTGTGAACGTACTTAAAAAAACCCTAAATATATTGATAAAATATTTAAAACTATACTTGAAGCTAAAATCACAGAAAACATTAGTGAATACATCTCTCACCTCAAACACATTACAACATAATCCATCTAATGGGGGCATGGATTATGTGTTGTAATGTTTGTTCCCTAAAAATACTATTGACACATATATTAGAAACTTTCTCATTGTTTCAACAAAAATACTAATTTCATTTCCCATTACTACTCCAAACATGTTTTTATCCCCTTTGGTGACTACTCAAATTACTAATCAAAGTCACACTAGGCCTATAGTTCAATTAGCCATTTAATTTGTAAAGACCTTGTAGGATAATTTTATAAAAATTGAACAAAAGTATTTAAAGTCTTCACATACTATAGATTCACAAGATGTGTTACATAACCCTCTTGTAGATGAGATCTCTTTCCACCCTTTGATAATTAGATTTATTGCACCTAGGTTCAAATTTTATGATGGAAAGGGTGATATTTAAAAAAATATTTACACCTTCTATGTAACATACCATGATTATGCTTCAAATGATATACTTTTTAACAAACTATTTTCAAGGCATGTCAAGGACTATGCTTTGAGGTGGTTTTATGACTTACCTCTCTAACACATGAAAGCATTCAAACTTCTTTTAGAATAGTTTTTAGTAAACTTTTATATTAACATTACATAAAATGTTTTATATGCCCAAATTACAAAAATAAAGCAAGCAAATAACAAACCAACCAATGAATATGTCTTGGGATATAAGATAATGCTAGCCAAAAACCCAATTCTATGGTAGACAAAGAGTTGTAAGACATAGTTAGTCATTGTTTACTTGTTGATTTTCATGAGTCCATTGTTTTCAAAAAGGTTAAATCCTTATATGACTTATGACATGTTACACCAGACCATGATATGAAGCTTATGTCATTAAATAAGATCAATTACATATAAAACATACTAACTGAATCTACATCTAGTATAAAATTTAATATTAAACTAAGTTATAAGGTAAAATCTCTTGATTCTAAAAAGGAAACAACAACCATATTTAACATAGTTTCATAATAACCTAATCATCTTGTCCTATCTAAGAACCAAGGAGACAATTTACATGTTTAAATGGGCCTCATGTTTCATTAATCTCGTGGTTTCTAGAGTGTCATCCTATATCTCTCTATCTTCTTACAAAGGTTGATGTAAATAGACATCTACCCAAAGGATATGATACAAATGCTTATTTTGACTATCTCTAAGGTTCTAATCATTCTCAGAATAGATGTTTTACCCTAAATTATAAAAATTATGACCTCATTGATGACTATGCAATTACATTTAATGATCCTCAAATGCAATTAGGTTGACAACCTAGTGATCATTATAAACATAAAATATTTAACAATCCTTTACAATACTATTCCAAAAGGGAAATATAAATTCAAATGGAATATAGTGCATATCTTCCTCCATCATATCATAGGCACCCACTAGATGGGGTCATTTTCACATACACAAGACGTATAACACCTATGGTGTGTAAACCTACCATTTTCTTTAATGAAAGTGAAATAAGAATGATGAAATTAATGTATATTCTCTATTAAAGTAAGAATACCTTGATTAAAACCCCATGCAAAATATTATTATAGATAATAGTGCAAGTGAAAATGTCAACACCATGACTCTAATTACACATTTGTGTTAAACTCATCATGACTTACACCCCTAAATTAGATCAATAAGAACATTCGATGGAAACTCCTAGAAGGTTATTGTAAATATTGATAGACCTTTATAGTTCAATCCAACACATGTGGTTAATAACTTCCTAGTTATAACTTATATAGTCATATTTGACATGTTGTTGGGATGACCTAGGATACACACTATTAGAGCAATACCTTCTACAGTACATGGGGGTGTTAAATACAATCATACTAATTATGTAATTATAGTTTCTGATATTCCATTTGAGTATGCTCATAATTAAGATAAATTCATACTCAAGAAGTTCATTTTTAATCGTGTTAAGGCTATTGCATTGACAAAGGGTAGGCAACAATCAATTTGCTTTATTATTTGGATAGTACTTGAGTAACATTTATATCATAGATAGATAGTGGGTTCTATGGAATCCTCATCTTTTAGGCACAATATTCATATATCTATATCACATCAACATGTTCCTACTAATAATTTTCTAAAGAAATTACAAATTACATAGATATGGGTTCTAAGATCCCCCTTTCCTTCTATCGATACTTAATGACCCTAGAGTCTTATTATACATAAACAAAGCATCATAGATACTACAATAACATATATTACACATATAGATGCTTTGTGGAATTAACACTTTTTTATGAGTGGGGATATACTTATTATAACCCTTTGGATGAGTTCATAATATGATCTTGTCTCTTCCAAAAATACCAAAAAAAAATGCAAAAATGCAAAAAACCTTTCGGCACCTACATGCTCTATGATCCCCTTGGCATATATTTGTTATTTTTATGTTGACAACTAACAAATCATTCAATCATACACACATATACATAGGAATACATAGATACATGATACATATAAGGGTTTTGGGCCTTCCCTTGACTCACATCATTAGGACTTGGGGGAATCCATATTCTATGATCTTTATATGCCTATGCTATATGACTCAATGATCACTTTACACTATCATGTTTAATATTACATATCTACTTATACATTCCTATTATGCATGATTATACATTACATAGGGTACTTGATATACTATATACTTGAATTTTTTACTAACATATTCAATCCATGATCCACTATGACATGTTTATGTTGGTTTCTTATGAGTTTATTTTATGTACTTTTTAAACTATTTTTTCTTGTTATTATCTTTCTTGTTAGAAAATTTGAATATGATTCATTGTATATAAAATATTTTCCTATCTTTTATTTCTTTGGACCTTTAAATATGCAATTGCATTATTATACATTTTAATATTTCATTCTTTGTTTTATGGACATTTGACTAAGTCATGTCCATTTGTTCTCACAACATTTAAACATGCTCTTTGTTTGTGGTCTCATTGGACCATTACCTTCTGATATGATTTTGAGTGCTCTTGTGTGTGTGCTTATTTTCTTATTAAGCTTGTATAGTTATTGTCTAGATGTTTCCATTATTTTTGTCATTCATCTTAGGCCTACATGTGATCACATTAGTTCTATGTGCTTCAATGATACATCTACCTAGACATATTTCCTTCTACATATTACATGGTTACATTCACATATTTATGGTTGTCTTATCATTTTGAGGTGAGATAACTACCAGGTACTATTTTTCACTCACCTCAAAGGTGGGCATATTATTGGGGGCATGTCATGTTGACATGGCTTCCAAATTTTTCATAATTTCCATATTACAATGGATGTATGTTCTGAAAGCATGTTCTCAACATTCATGTTGTTTATGGTAATTAGACCAGTTGGTAGCTTCATTGCAGTAATGTCATGGTGACATGGATTCTAAATCATATATAGTTTCTTGATTATGATGGGTGCATAGTTTGGAAAATGTTCTAGATATTTACATAGTATATGATACCCAACTAGTGTGCAGATTTAGTGGGTATGCCATGACGACATGGCTTCCACATATTCATAAATTTTAGATTATAGTGGGGGCATGATTTGGAATCATGTTCTCCACATTATTTTAGTATGGTACTTATAATTTACATATTCAATGGGGGCATGCTTTGGAATCATGATCTCCACACCTACTTCATTTTCAACATCTCCAATTTATAGTCGAGGCATGTGTCAAGAACATGTTCTTCACATTGATAATTATATCAGTTTCATATTTTTACATATATAGTTATGGAATGCTTTAGAATTATGTCTTTTAGACATACACAATTTTCTAAATTATCCAAATCACTCAAATATATGATTGTGATACACATTTATGGTAGAATTCAATACATTATACCATTGTTAGACACAAATTTAACATGAGACAAATATAAGGTGCATATGTTATGCAATGTGTTGATAATATAATGAAATCTAAATCAATTTAAATTCTAAAATTATTACACATACTAATACCCAATGGAATTTTATGGAATTTAACAAGCTAATTTAATATAGTAGTTGGTCCACCTTTTGGTATGTTTGGGGTGATTAAATCACTCATCTTAACAAAAATTTTAGTTTTGACTTGATCATCCAAACTCACTAGGTTATGAGTGTCATTGGGTTTCACATTGAAGATAATATTCACTTCTAGGTAGAAACTCACTTTTGCTCCAAATTTGGGGACATTTGCTTCTCTCTCTCTCTCTCTCTCTCTCTCTCTCTCTCTCTCTCTCTCTCTCTCTCTCTCTCTCTCTCTCTCTCTCTCTCTCTCTCTGCGCGCGCACACACACACACACACACACACACACACACACACACACACACACACACACTTACTTTAAATAATTATCTATATTTATCTTAATTTCAATTTCATAGACTTATAGTGACACATGTTTTGTAAATACCAATTTCCAATAAGCAAGCAAGTTGCATCGACACACATGTGTATTCTTAAACCTTGTTATTTTAATTAAATTCTATTTCAAATAATTTTGACCTAGATTATATGCATTGATTATATAGTATAATATTCTCTTAGTTTTAAGTCAATCACTAGCAACGCACTCAAACCTAGCTCTTACAAAACACTCAAATTCAACTCATGTAAAGACAAGGTGTGTATACACACTTGAATACTTATTCCTTTCCTTTAAATTATCAATTTGATTACTAGATTAAAGTGAGGGTAAATGTATATGTTATTTCAAGATTATGTGGCTCTTTAGTCTTGTACACTTTCAAACTCATGACCTTGGTTGTTCTTCTTAGTTTTTCGCATGCATTACTTTTGTAAGCCTTGTATCTATTCTATCTTGTGACCCTTGGACTATATTTTAGTATTAATAGCCTTATATAGATTAAAAAAAATCCTATCTTAAACATAATGCTTGAAATTTACTTATTTTATAACTTTAACATTTTTGAGGCAATGTTTGATCTCTCTTTCCCTAGACACTAATGTATGAGTGAAAAAGTAGTGTCAATGTTATTGTCTTGAACCAACACAATTGTCTAGTTCTCTAAAGTCATCTGATTTACAAATCAAATTCATCAAAATGG
>JARHVA010006248.1:825000-842500 GCA_037957365.1 Torreya grandis
GAGGTGATAACATCAAGGGAGATATCCCTATATAGATATTCTCTTCAGCAATAAGTTCACTCAAAACTTTTGAAAAGTTTCCATGTTATGACTTAAGTGAGGAGTATTTAAAAGCTTATTTAAGGGTGAAAGTTTGTTTATAATAGTTTTGGTACACTCGGTGGGACTTGGATTTCATCCATTGAAGAGTTTTTGATGTTGCTCTTCAATACATCAAACATTATAGGCATGACCACAAGCATCAATTCTGACTCCCAGTGAACCAAATCTAATAAAATTCACCCAAGTGTTTGAAAATCATAAATTGTATGTATTCTCATCATTCTTCTGGTCAAGATACGTACTCTATGCCTATATGTTATTCATATCAAGTTGATATCATTCATGAATTCATCCCAAGTGGTTATCAAGTAGAATCATGTCAACATCACTAAGGTTATCAATAGATGTATATTCCCTCTCCAAATCCAACTCATCTCATTTATCCTCTTACTTGTCCCTATAGTCAACCATGTCAAAGTTATATTACTCCTACTCTAACCTTCTTAGACATAAAATAAACCCTTATAAACATTAAAATTCAAACTAAGGGGATTTATAGAGAAGATGAGCTTCATCTAATTATTCTTAATTATTATATTCATAGTGAATTCATTTGAATGATGAGGGACTTATTGTTTGTTTATCAAGTCTTCATGGGAAGTTATTGGGAAAGAGAATCAATACATACCAATAGATGATGTGATGGAGATAAGAATATTGATTCAATATATGTATATTAGGATAGTAGATCATGAAAAATGTTTAGTACTTGAATATAAGAATCAAAGACACTGCAAGTAGCTTTCTATGGCCTATCTTATTCCAAAATAACCTTATTTTTCTCTAAATATAGCCTGACATGCACTATGCCATCAATAAAGGCCCACATATATTTCACATTCACTCATTCTTCCTCAATAAACTCAAACTATTCCATCAAATAGACCTTATTAGACCATGTCCCCTAATTATATCATGCCAACCCCTGAGAAATAATCTTATCCCATTCCTATCCAAAGTTAAGAAAAGGAGAAATATATGGAGGTCAAGTCAAGAGATATCCTAAGTCCCTAAAGTCCTTTGCACTCCATACAAGTTGCATCTATCCATGATGTTAAAGATACATAAAAGTTTGGTAGAGTGATTGAGGAGTGAAAGGAAAAGAATGTAACATCCTTGACATAATTCCCTTATCCATCTCTCCAAGAATACCACAATCAACCTAATCCTCCAAAAGACTTAAGTTATAAGGATACTCTATCAATCCTAAAGAAAAGTAATGAAGTCTCTTGCCTTGTCACCCCATCCTTTTGTGAATGAAAACCTACTGTATTGAGGGTTAAATATGAATATTTAGTTGGAAAAGAGAGATTATGAATAAAGGAAGATGTGGTAATAGTCTTTGAAAGGATTGATGAGGTTATAGTTGTAAGTGGATCTCAATAAGGTCAAGATGAAGATGTGGTGAGTGAGAATGATGAATAAATTATCATTGGCATCCCCATTGATGGAGAATAAAGCAAATAAGATTCTAAATATGAGGAAAAGTTTCTACCTTCTATCGAGTAGTTGGATATCCCTCAAGATGACATGAATGATCCTAAAAATTAATCAAATTGCCATGGTTTTGAGCTTGATAAAGGAAAATCATTTTAATAAAATAGCCTTAAAATAACATGATACACTCTCATGCTTCATGAAAGAAGAATAAAATTAGATGGAAGAGTAGGATGAAAGTATGAAGGGGTCAAGATACCTAATCTCTCAAAACATAGTCCTAAGAGCAACTCACATTATCTTTTTGTTGAAGGCACTAGGACTCCTAATGAACTTGATGATGGTTGTAATAAATTATACTTTTATTTCCTTAAAATGATCGATATTTATGGCATGAAAGAATTTAATGATCAAGATGAGGCTAAAATTGCTAATGGAAATGAATTCATATGATCTATTTAAGCTCAGGAATAATAATTCTGATTGTTTGAGACTTGAAGAGTACAAATTAGTTTTAATATGAGAAAATCATGATGAAATAGACTTGGCTCTGTAGATGAACTTACATTCTTCAATGAAGAAGAAGACCGATATAGTTATCATGGATTGTGTCTTGAAAAATGGGTTCAAGATGACCATACAGTAGTTGATCAAGTTGAAACTAAGTTTGAAAGAAACTTCTTGAAGATACCTTGTTTATTATTTTTGTTGAAACTCATGAGTAAGAGATAGAGTTTGAATAATTATGCTTACAACTATGTCATGATTTTATTGAAAAGTTTGATGTGATTGACCATCTTTATGTACATAGAGATAAAGGTAAGAATGAGATTAAAGTTGGTATGCTTTCAAGTGACCAAGAAGAAGGTTCCTTTTGGATATAACTAGATAAAAAATTTCTCATGTTTGGATATTAAGCCTATAGCCTATGAGGAAAATGATAAGATGGTTATCTTGACTAATGAAAATGTGGATACATGAGTAAGAAGGATCTTCATGAGGACATCATGATTTAGGATCTTATTGAATCTCAAGAATAAGTTCAAGGATGTCTTGATAATATGTGGTATTCCTACTTTGACATGTTCAATGAATTTGAAGAGTTTGGTAGGTTAACACCTATATAAGGAAAAGATGAAGTTATTGTTAATAAATGCAAATATATTATCAAGCTAACAAGTCTTAAAATTAATTACGACTATGTCCTAGTTTATGATGAAACATGTTATTATGAACATGATAATCTTCAATATGAGTAAGAGATGGATATTAAAGAACTAATAAAAGCTGATATTGTTGTTTCCACCATAAATCAAGGTGTGGTCACATTATAATTCTCTATGTTTTACAAAGAGAAGTATGAGGTTAGAGTTGATCATCAAGATGAATATGTATTTATTGGGGACATGTTTACTACTTTTTATCTATTAGAGGTAAAACCAAAGATAATGATAATTAATAAATTAGATAGCAAATCAAGAACCAAGTTTGAACATCAGCTTCAACATTATCCTTGTTCATCAAATAAAAAAGATTCAAGGAGTTTTCCTTTTGATCCAAGAGGATAAGTTCTTAGAGGTTAGTTGTGTAAATTAATTTCTTGTTTTGTATTTTCTAAGTTATTCTTAGCACAATGTGTGTTTTGTTGTGTTTTCTTCTTCTCTTGTTGTGTGTGTTGGTGAAAGTAGTCATCTATTTCATTATTCTCAAGAGGTGTGTAGATTAGTTCTCAAATGTCTATTTTAGTTAGTGTTGAGAATGGGTGACTTCATATCCAAATAGAGGCATGAAGGCAACTAGTTTATATGCATAGAGAGAATGAAATCCTATGACATTACAAAAGATGTTATCCAAAATTGGTTACCATAAGTAGAGCCGATTCAAAACTTTATTTCTAGTCTTGCCTAACCTTGTTCGTGGTGTTTTGATAATTTTGATCTTGGTATTTTGGTTAAATTTAGTAAGGAAAAAGTGTTTAGTAAAATAATTTATCATTTAGGTTCCCTTACTATGTTTATAGAGTGAATCAATACCATTAATCTTATCAACAATCCCCTTCATGAATGTCTTGTTTATGTTTTGGAGAGATTAAGGTATATGATCAAAGTTTAAGGTTATTTTGGAAAGATTAAGATATTTTGACCGATGGTGAGAATATATATTGGTGTATTAGCCTTCCAAAGTGACATGGTGTCCTACGGTTAAAATTATTTTATAGACACAAAGTATTGTAATATGAAACATGGTTATTTAATGGTTAGTAAAGGATAATGTAGTTTTTGAGATATTAAGGTAATAGTTTCCTTTGATAATTTGAAGGATCAAGTGTATTTTGAGGCCTATAATGTGTTTATAATCTATTCCAAGGTTATTTTATCTTCACACATTTTCATATAGGTCATTTCCAATGTATAAAAGTGGTGGGACCCTCCAAAGTTCAAGAAAATGAAGTATAACATAAAAATACACTTACCAAAGGATTATATAACTATTTTTTGATGTGAAGACAGCTAGTTCATGTAAAAAATGAATGGTTTCAGGTCTATCATAGATTTTAGGGTAATAGCAGGCTTATGTTATCATGTGCATGTCTAGATAATACAAAAAATGTTTCATCTCCTCCATTGACCTCTTTTCAAGCTAGTGAAGGCCATTTTCAAGTGTTCATTACATGAAGAGGAAAGAGATTTGGATCTAGTGATATTGGGGTAGGTAGGAGCCCTTATTAATTTCAAATTATATTCACTATTTTTAGGGTTTAACGGATGTGGTTCATGAATAATCATTATCAAAATAAGCAGCCTAAACCCCACAAGCAGGGTTTTTCTCATTTCAGTGAGATTTTAGGATAATGTATGTAAATAAATGGTTGTTTTATATCCTTATGGGTATGAATTTTCCTTTTATATCAACCTCCATCACCATTTTTCATGTGATAAAAACCAATGTAGTAAAAGGTATTATGTTTTATTATTCTTAAAGGTGGTGAGTAGGTTCTTGAAGCTAGGACATCCTTGCACATGGAATAAATTATGTTTATAAATTAATACAATATATTATACTTAAATAATCATAATATATCTAATATAGGTATATTAAAAACACCAATAGGGTAAAATGTCAAGATAATTATCAGAGCATGTTGAGTTTACATAAAACTACCTATATGTGGTTATCAAAAATGCTTAAAAAAGAAGATTCATGGTTTTGGATTGAACATTTGATACTTGGAACTTATTTTGAGTCCATTTACATTGTGATGGAGTGGTTATTCCATCAAATAAGTGATCCAAGTCATTCAAATAGTGTTTTGATCATGACCTTGTTGTAGGAGATTTTAGGCCTATTGAAGTTAAAAGGAGTAATGTTACTTCTAGGTTTTATTCCTTAATAAACTAGTAGCAAAATTAATTTTTTATGGATATTAATGACATATAAATTGAAAAATAATCTATAAATTTTACTAATTCAATTCATAAGCATCATTAGAAGATGATTTTAGGTGGCAACTCACTAGCAAGATGGGTTTGAGCTCTTTCACATGGTCTCAAAGATAAATAAGTAAGTAATAAACATATACAAGATAAATGAGTGGTATTTATTACATATTTTAGGACAAAAACCAATATTATGAATCCTTAAGTTCTCAAAAACATGCTCCTAATGCATATACAATCTAAAGATCACCTACATCCATCAAAGACAAGGGATAAATTCTTATGATTAAACATTTTTAGAGGATTGGATTCATAGTATAGGTGACATGTGCACTGGATAATTTTAATTTTGAGATAATAAATATTCATTTAACATATAGAAATGGATTAATCTCTCAAGATCTCTATTTAATTCAACTTTTAGGGTATTGACTTAGAAAAACTAGTGTAGTGCTTGTAAATAAAATTGGGTTTTTGGAAGCATTTAAGATATTTAAAATAATATTTTATATTTTAAATTTATCTAAAAGATGAAATATGATAATAAAAAGATTAAATTACCAATATTAACATTTAAAATGTTTTAAATTGATAAGAATATAGACCTGCAGGTATGCAAACCTCTAGGTCCACGTACTCAAGTAGGAAAGATAAGCTTTGCATAGCATATGTGAATAAAATATTAAAATGAAGGATTAAATCCTTAAATATATATTGAGAGGGTTTTTAGGGGGTAAAAAATAAATTTTAAATTGATAATAGACTCTTTATTTATCCCTAAAAAAATTGAGCCCAAGGAAGACCTTCAAACCTGCTAAAGAGCTCTTTTTAACCCTATTTTCAAAAGCTTGAGAAAGTGTGTAATTATTTTCATTGATTTTTACATTGAAATGGATATTTAAGTGTGTTAAAATCATTAATTAATATAAAATTTTATCTAAAATAACAAAAAACAACTACATCCATGACATAGTCTTCATTTACACACAAAATATTACTTTCTTGCTTGGTGGGAGGTCATGGAGCTTGATCATGAAAAAACAATTATTTGATGAGTTCAGTGAATTTATGGAAAACATAATATAGGTTTTGGTTTGAATTTAAGTTCCTTAAAACTCTCTCCATCCATTTTTATTTTCTCTTGGCCTACTCATGACTGTGTTTTTACAAACCAAGGATAAGAACATAAAATTTGGAATAAATTGACTTTTAAACCATGAAAATGGATTAAATTTTAAATATCACCTTATTTAATTTGAAAAATAATATTTTTGAGGTTTTGGAGTTGTACTGTATCGTCTCTAGTACTAAGGGCTTGGTTTAGGCCTAATTATGCATAATTGGGAAAGATAGGTGTTTGAAAAGTGGATCTGTAATGGGATATGGGTGATGAAATATTGTGTGAAGTTGAATCAAGATAAAGGGTACTCAAATATTCTTTTTTTTCTTTGAAATTTTTATATCATCCAAACTAAGGAGATTTGTGTCAAAATAGGGCTATAAGGAATAGGCCTCAAAAAGAGAAAATGTGATAATTATGAAGGAAATTAAATAACAAAGGTCGAAAGATGATGGTATGTAATTATTAAAAAGTTCCCATGGTAGTTATACTCCAATAATATGGCTTGGCATTTATTAATCACTCCCAAGGGTAGCTTCAAGAACTCAAAGCTAAGTCATCAAGTGAAATAGAACTCCTACACCACCTTGAGAATATTCTCATCAAATGGAGTGCACAAATGTTGAATATAGACTTCATAAATATATTTTGGTTGTTTTTAATATTTTTATTAACTAGATTCATGAGTGATTTGTAGCCAAAATTGGCTCTTGACACCTCTACTCTCTCTCTTTCTTCTTCCTTCTCTTATATGCATGTTTAGTTCTGGCATTATAAGGGATCAGTTTGCTTAATATGGAGTAGCCATGTCCAAATGAACACTTCTAGTTTACCTATAAAAATAATAAAATTGAATTATATCCTTCTCTCATGATTTCAACTATTATATGTTTTAAATAAGTTGATGAATGCTAGTGATGGTGTATGAAATCTCTTCTCTTTTGTCCTATATTCTTATCTACATACAGGTGTTAGTCATCCTTGAAGATTACATAGAGTGATTCCAATAGCCTTTTATGGATCAAAAGTGGAAGCAATTATTAGTTTATTTTATCCATCTTGATTAACTCTCTTGCTTGATGTTTCATGTTATAGCCCTTATGTGAAACACTCATGTTTGGAGACTCCATTTGAGTTGTGCACTTTGATTCAATCATAGTTCAATGATCTCAATGTATTATATCCATGTGGAAGAGATAAATATAGTGCATCACCTCCCTAGTTTAGTTTGATTTCAATTCTCTCTATTTATTTTCCCTTGCAAGCAATAGGCTTAATTTATAGTTTCTAGCTGAGAGCATCAAGGGAGTTAACCCTATCTAGAGGTTCTCTCCAGCAATAAGATAACCCATAACTTTTAAAGAGTTCCCATGCTATCACTTAACTAGGGAGTCTAGAAAAAACTCCTTAAGGGTGAAAATTTTATTTATGACATTAAATCCATTCTCTTATTAGATTTAAACAACTATAATTTCATCTTGCACAAACATGATAACAACAAAAAACTACATGATCTCAAATAAAATCTATTTATGATATTAGATCATTAGTTATCTAGTTGATAACTCATGGTATTTATCTTACCAAATTGTAAAAATAAATAATATTTATAAAAAATGTGAACACACACACACACACACACACACACACACACACACACACACACACACACACACACACACACACACACACACACACACACACACACACACACACACACACACACACACACACACACACACACACACACACACACACACACACACACATGCCATAAATGCATATTAAATCTGAACATAATATAATGTTGGGTTAATGCCATATAGGCATATAATTCCAAAATGGTTTACATTGACATACATTCATATGATAAAGTACATCATGTAATACATATCATACTCATAAAAACGTCTCCCTCTCTTTTCCTTTCTCAAATAAGTCTCTCCCATAGATGCCTTTATCATAGATATAAATCCCTAAAATGCCTTAGATTCCTCTAAGTTTTGATTTTGATTCCTTCTATGTTGGTATATTTTTTGTAGGTTAAACCTATTCATATAAAAAAAAATTGTTAAAAAAATTATATACTATACATATAACCAAGTTCATAAGTTAATTCTAAAATGATAAAAAAATTATTAAAATATGCACTTATCACATTCTTATGGTCATGCTCAATTTTCTTATGATGCTCTACAAGGTCATTAGTAGGATGAATCTCATGTACAAGAGTGGGAAAGGGTGAAGAAAAATGATTTGTTTCCTTGTTACTCATCTCAATGGGACTATTAGACATAATAAGATATCCCTACAAGTAATACATTCATGGAATTCATAACACAAGTATAGATTAAATTTATTAAAATAATTCTATATTTAAAATTCAAAATTAGACGTTAATATACGTAAGTGAGTTTATCCATCGATGAAATCATAGTAACAATGTCTAAGTATGTTCCTAACTATATC
Organism: Torreya grandis; assembly: GCA_037957365.1. Classification (NCBI taxonomy): domain Eukaryota; kingdom Viridiplantae; phylum Streptophyta; class Pinopsida; order Cupressales; family Taxaceae; genus Torreya; species Torreya grandis. The sequence goes on from JARHVA010006248.1 coordinate 833,566, forward strand.
GATGTAAGATGATCCATTGTGGTTATCAATTGAAAAAATATATGATTGTTAGTTAAAAATATCTATATAAATAAATTTACATATACATGAAGTATAATATTAATGAAAATTTACCTCTCCATAAGTATAGGTTGGTTGAGTAACAACAATGAAGACACTAGAAAATAGCCCAAAATATGGTTGTGAAAATTATAGGATAGTCTCATCCTACAAAATAAAAAGTTAAAATTATATTACTGAGTTTTCTATGTAAATTAATTATTAAATTGTAAATATAAATATATATTAAATTTAACATGCCATATATAATATACCTATATAGGTGAAGGTGAGGTCTCCAGACCAAATGTATGTGCCAAAAATCCATTCACCATAATCATAAAATATTTTATCTTGAATATACCTCCATCCTCATCTAAATGTCTAGTTCATATAGCACCACAATATATATAATGATGTGGTTAGGCATAAACAATGCTATCATCAGTGTCAAAAATCTAAACAAAGGTGTTAATAAGTTCATTAAGTATATGTAAAGTGACATTCTCAATAACCTCCTTCACTATATAGGTTATTATCTTAGGCTGGCATGAATTTTGGATAGGGATCTTATAAGATGAATAGGTACATAAAATGCCCTATGTCTACCCTATGTAGAAAAGTTTCCTTAGATATGAAAGTCTAAATGGTAAAAATAATTAGGAATTTCAACAAGGATAAAATTTAAATAGAGTTTTATCAAAAGATACAAAGTAATCTCATTTTTGTTACAAGGCACATAATCAAATACCTTCCAACATCGATCTTAAAAGTTATCCCTTATGAAATTATTTTGTCACTGGTGGATTGGGAATCACTTGCATGATAATGGATGTAGTGTATTGGTTGATAGATCAATGAATAATGTGAAAATTTGATCTTTTGTGATTTATTTATCCTTCATATCTGCTCTAAATGTTTTTAGCATAGTAAGCTCTACATCTATCTCTATATGATCTCCATATGTCAATTTAACAAGTTATTGTGTCAACTTGGACTTATAATTCCTATAAGTTATTTACAAATGAAGTACAATGGTTATTGTTTGAACTAGGGTCCCCCACTATCTTAATTATCTCTTCAATTCATAGTTTATTTTTGACTATATGTATGACTAAATCCACATGGCCATATGGGGGGTCTTATGGAATTATAGGATGAATAGGAGGATTAGAAAGGCTAGAAAGGTTGGGAGGATTGGGAAGGTTAGGAATATTGGGAGGATTTTTACTTGCATTTGAATAGGTTGCATTGTAAACAAAAAATAATTATTTAAATCTAAAATAATTATTTAAATCTAAAAAAATTATTAAATTTTGTGTTAAATTTTATGAATCTAGTTTACTAACCTCTTCTTGATCACAACATTATCAATTTGTTGATGCAAACACAAGTGAGTGTGGTATGCAGTGGTTGATTTGTCTCCTCTTATAAATAGTATTTAACTTGATATTAATGATGTATATACAATAGATGAGAAAAGAGGAGTGAAAATAGAGATGAAATAGTAATAAAATATTTTTATTTTATAACAATACTTTTTAGAAATGCATACATGTTTATATGGGTATAAATTGTTTATGAATTATAAGCTTGGTAATGACCTAACTAACACAAACATAATGTGTATGTGTTATGTCAATAATACATGTGTGTTTCTTTTGATTTCTTGAAATATCCATGAAATGGTCCGTCAACTCGGTGCACATACCCTATTATATTATTAAATATAGATATTGATACTTAACTAAATAATAATAATAATAATAATAATAATAATAATAATAATAATAATAATAATAATAATAATAATAATAATAATAATAATAGTGGTAATAATAGTAATAGTAATAATAACAACAACAACAACAACAACAAAAACAATAATAATAATAATAATAATAATAATAATAATAATAATAATAATAATAATAATAATAATAATAATAATAATAATAATAATAATAATAAGGAGATGAAGCGAATGGGCAAGGTTTGCAACTCATTGCCAAGCTAGGGCAGTCGTGCCCTGGCTTGTATCAACAAATTTTGGGGGCTGTGAAGGAAAGGGAAGGCTCTCTGGTGAAGGAGGGTAGAGGGAGGTAGTCACAGTAGTGGAGGTCTACTTCAAGAAGGGCGAGACTATGGCTCAGAGGGAGCCATCTAAGGCCATGCTAGATAGGAGTTTTAGAGAAGTGGTGGGAATGAATATACAGGGACAGGAATCTAGGATATTAAAAAATGCAATTTTTAGCTAGACTCTAGGGGCTTTTGACATGAGCTCGATGGGGGGATCAAGGATAACAAAGATTAATGGATGCCTTGAGTGCTACAAGGAGAGACCCAAGCTGGTAATCCCTTTTGATATGATAGCTAAAGATGTGGAGTACTACTATAAGCATTCATTGTACTATAATTTTTTGGGACTGAGAGTATCCCTTCCTTTTCTGGAGAGTTGGGCTCAAAGAGTGTGGGAGCCAGAGGGCGAGATGGAGGTTACACTGCTAGAAAATAATTTCTTCATGGTTACATTCCTCTATTTGGCTGATAGAAATAGGGTTTTTGAAAGTAGACCTTATTTTTATAATCAGGTTGGGCTTTTTGTGAAACCATGGCATGCTAGATTTAATCCTATTAAGGAACTGTGAAATAGGGTCCCAGTGTGGGTACATTTACCCAAAATGCTTATAGAATGCTACTAGGAGGATGTACTTCAAATGATAGCTTCAATGCTAGGAAAGCTAGTGGGGTCCTCTACACAAACCTTAGGTAAGAAAGTCATGACTTTTGCTTGAATTTTCATGGAAATTGATTTGAGTAGACCTTTGCCACATGTGTTAGAGATGTGTGTGGGCTCATACTCCTAGGTGTATCAATTGGACTATGAGACCCTTCCTTTCAGATGCCACCTTTGTCATGAGTATGGACACCTGGTGAGAAGGTGCTTGAAGGCTAAAATAGAAGAGTAACAACCCCCACCCCCGCCTCCTCTGAGTAGCACCAATGGTGCTGATAAAGGGAAGAAATATGGAGCTAGTGTTAGCAAGGATCTTGAGGGTTTTGTATAGGTTAAGACTCGAATCTAAAATAGAGGTCATAAGAGGTCCTTAATGGAGTGACAAGATGAGGATTCTTTTAATAGGTTTGAGGTATTAGATGAATTGGGTCAACAAGAAGTTAACCCAGGATTAATAAGTGTGGAGCAGCTTGCAGGGTGGTCTCAAACGGAGGGAAAATCTTCCATTTCTCACTCAATGCTTCAAGAGGAAGCTACCTTACCTATGATCATGGATGGGCAGGTAGGGGAATAGATGACCCTAGAACCAAATGCTGATCTAGTTCAAGAAGTAGAGGTTGGGGAGACTCCAACAGGTACAATAGCTACAAAGACAGATAAATGAGTTAAAGCTCCTCCTCACCTGGGTATTCTTTAAAAGGATGGTAAGAAGGGGGCTTCAGAGAAAAGTGTTAAATTGGGATGGAAGAAGGACATAGAAAGGATAAAGATGATTGGGGAAAATTTGGTTGAGTTAGGGTTAGTTAAGACCTTAGATTCCCACTTATTGCCTCCTTTGAAATGATTATTATTTCTTGGAACGTAAGGGGCTTGAACAGTGGTCCTAGACAAAAAGCTATTCAGGAATTAGTTAGGAGTCAATGTCTAGATATTCTCTTTCTTCAAAAAACTAAGGTTTTAGTGGAGTACATGTTGTGTATTGTACCTAAGCTATGGAGGCAAGGTTTATGTCAGTGTATCGGTGCCCAGGGGTCTGTGAGAGGCGTGGCTTGTCTCTAAAATCCATGTAAGTTTCAATTGGTATCTTGGATCACCTTCAGATCTTCATTATCCATGGTATCATTATGCATTGAGTCAAGCGAGTATGTTCTTATTTTGAATGTCTATGCCCCTACTAATTTTCAAGGTAAGCTTTCTGTTTGGAATATTATTCAACTAGTTCACAGTGTTTTATCTTACCTACCATGGATTATGGCTAGTGACTTTAATGCTATTATGGACTTAACAAAAAAAAGGGGAGGTAATGCAAGATTAGATCCATCTTCCATCTTGATCTGGGACAAGATTTTGGCACTCAATCTGGTGGATATTAATCCATGTAATGGTCAGTTCACTTGGAACAATAGAAGGGTGGGAAACAACTATATTGTTGAATGCATTGATCGATTTATGGCCTCTTATTTTTGGGTGGGCAGCTTGTGGTCTTTGAGCTTTGAGATTTTAGATTGGAGAGGCTCAGATCACTAGCCCGTTAAGCTCACCATTTATTCTGCTCATTTGCCTAAGAAGTTGCCTTTCAAGTTTCAAATCATGTGGCTCAAGGACCCAGGCCTATTTGGATGAGTTGCTGAATGGTGGAGAGTAGGTAGGCTGGCTACTAATATAAAAATGTATATTTTCACTAAGATCCTCTAATTCATTAAGTACCAGCTCAAATGGTGGAATCATCTGAGATTTGGGAACATCTTCTAGGAGAAAAAGGAGGTACAAAAGGAGCTAAATGACATTACCAGATCGATTACGAAGGAGAGGTTGTCTGAGTTCTTACTGAGGGAGGAAGGTAGGGCTGCTAAAACTTTGGAGGAATGGGAAATGAGAAAGGAAATATTTTTGAAGTAGAAAGATAGGATCGAGTGGCTACAAGAGGGCCATAAGAACACCACCTTCTTCTTTAATTCGATAAGAGCCAAACAACACGGTAATGTGATAACATCTTTGGTGACAGACAGGGGAGAGGTTATCTTTTCTACATGGGATATCTATAATGAAGCATTGCAATATTTTGCTTCTTTATTCAAAGAGGAATTGTAGGGGGAAGTGGATGTAGAGGCTTAGGTACTCTCCTGTATTCCCTCTTTAGTTTCTCAGGATATGAAGGAGTAGTTGATGAGACCAATAGCCTTAGAGGAACTAGAGAAGATTGTTTTCATGATGCAAAAAGGAAAGGCTCCAGGTCCTGATGGTTTCCCGATTGAATTCTTTCAAGAATTCGAGGAAATTATCAAATTAGACTTATTGGCTATGGTACAAGAATCCCATAATAGCAAGAAAATGCTCTAGGCCCTAAACTCTACATTCCTAGTTCTCATTCCCAAGGGGGAGGGGGCTCATCACTTAAGTCAATTTTGTCCCATTTCCCTTTGCAATGTAATTTATAAAATTGTATCTAAGTTGATTGCATAAAGGTTAAAAAATTGGTTGGTTGTGCTGATCTCAGAGGAGCAAAGTGGCTTTGTAAAGGGCCGTCAAATTTTGGATGAGATACTGGGGGCTACAGAGGCTATCCATTACATGACCAAGTCTAAGGAGAAGGCTATGTTTATTAAGCTAGACATGTCCAAGGCATATGATAGGGTTCGTTGGTCCTTTCTCTAGAAGGTTTTGGTCCCCTTTAGTTTTGGAGAAGATTGGATCTGTTGGGTCATGAGCTGTGTGAGTTTGACTTCTTTCTCAGTCTTGGTTAATGGGGAGCATTATAATCTCTTTAGGGCCTCGTGTGGTTTGTGACAAGGTGGCACTTTATCTCCTTACCTATTTCTCCTATTGGCAGAAGGTTTAGGATAGTTGATTAAAAGGAATGCTAATGATGGCACTATTCAGGGCTAGAAATGGGGAGGTGACCTTCATATTCTATCTCACCTATAATTTGTGGATGATGTGGCTTTGATGGGCATGGCTAATATAAGGGAGACAACTAATATTCACAAAATCTTGGATGCTTACCTGGCTGCCTTAGGACAAGTAATTAATGAGGACAAGTCTTCCATTTTTTCTTCAACACCCCACTGCCCATTCAACGAAGAATGCTTGATATTCTCTGGTTCCAAATTGGAAACCTCCCATTATTATATCTTGGGATACCCATATCTATAGGGAGGCAATCTAAGGAATCATGGCAAGTGATTCTGAATAAGTTCTGAGCCAAGGTGAATCATTGGACCCACCAGTGGCTGTCCTTTGCTGGATGGGTCCAATTGATTCAATTAGTGGTATAGGCTCTTCCTATATACAGGTGCATGTTACAGGTGGCACTAATGACTTTTGTCAAGGACCTTCATTCCTTGGCAAGATAGTTCTTATGGGCAGGTAACTTATCTTTGTCGAAGTGGAGCTTTATTAAGTGGGAGGTTGTTTGTAACCCAAAAAGGTTTAGGGGTCTAAGATTACGGTAGTCAATGCTAGTAGGTATGGCCCTAGTAGCCAAATTGTATTGGAGATGGTGTGAAGAACAAGACCATGTTTGGGCTAGGATCTTATCTCATAAGTATTTTTTTGGGATCCCGCTGAAAGATATCCCAAGGTATAGTTTATTAGGGAGTGGATCGGTGATTTGGGCTACTCTCAAGAAAGGAGCAGCATTGATCAAGAGAGGTCTATTCTAGATTTGCAAGGGTGGGATAGAGGTAAAATTTTGGCATGACTCTTGGGATGGCTATCCCCCCATAGTTACTCAATATCTTCATCTATATGCTCTATCATAGAGATTTAGTGAAGCTAGGTGGAATAGGGTGTGCGACTACAAGTCCCTCTCCCTTCATGGCCAGTTGCTAGAGGTGAGATGGAAGACTCCAGAGGAGTGGCTAATTATTCGAATAGAGATAGAGTGCACGGAGCTGAGCATCATCCTAGCTAGTTGTAATTGTTGCACACTTAGGGGTGGTGATGTGTTGGCTTGGTCCCCTAACCCCAAGGGAAAGTACACTGTATCATCTGGATATAAAGAATTGATTGTGTAACAATTCAAAGAGGGGGGAAAGTTCCTTGGTGGAAAAGAGTTTGGAGCAGTTTCTCTTCACTGAAGTGTAACTGCTTTACCTAGAATTTGGCTTGGAATAGATGCCTGACTTGGGAGAATATTTGAAAGAGGGGATTTGTTGGTCCTTCGAGGTGCATTTTGTGTAGAGGTGAGGAGGAGGATTCACCACATCTATTTTTTATCTTCCCTTTCACTTGCCAACTATGGCACACCTGGTGGGATGTCTGGAAGTGTCAGTGTGTGCATGCTTCCTCCCTTGCTGAGTTTTGGTTAAGATTGGGCAGACTGCCCTCTGCAGCTCACTTCTTGCAAGAAGCTTGGTATGGTAGACCTATTTTTCTACTGTGGCAAGTTTGGCTGGAAAAGAACCACATAATTTTTGGAGATGAAAAATGGGAGTTCAACAGTTTGGAGTAGAATTATAGGTTGATCCAAGAGACTATAGAAGCTAAGAGTGAGGTTATTTTGCCTCTGGAGAAGGGGGATGTAGAGATGGTTGACAGATTTGGCATATAGAGTATATCTCTAGCCTCAACTTGCATTAGGAGAGGTAGATGTGGGAAGTAAAAAATTCAAAGGAGCGGGAAACGGATGCCCCCTCCTGAGGGTCTTTCAAAAATTAATACTGATGGTTCTTCCAGGGGTAATCTAGGCTCGACTGGGATCAGTGGGATTGGTAGGAACTCCTCTAGATTAGTGGTTTTTATTTTCTCAGCTAATATGGGTGAGCAGACTGTTAATAGGATGGAAGGATTAGATGTTTTATATGCATTGAAGAGAGATTATGCTTTAGGATGGAGGAGGGTGATGTGTGAAGCTGACTCGCAAATACTGATCAATATGCTCCTTGAGAGGAAGATTATAGATGTGAGCTAGCAACTATCTTTGATAGTGCAGTAGATATTACAGATTTGTTCACTCATGGATTCAGTGTCTTACGCCCACATTCCAAGGGAATGGAACAGGGCAGCTGATTGCTTGGAAAAGTGGGTGTCAGAGGATATTGATGGTCAAAAGGTGGATGGATGGGCACAGTTGCCCAACGAGTTATGTCATAACCTAAAGAGGATTCTAGGAGAAGATAGAAATGGTATTAGGGAGTGACGGTTTTTGTTTGTGTTTTTCTATGCTATTCTTTAGTTTCTAGGGCATTTGCCCTTTGATGCTTTGTAATCCGTTATTCTGAGTTTTAATAAAGTTTTTACCCCCTTTTTATTAAAAATAAAAATAAATAAATAAATAATAATAATAATAATAATAATAATAATAATAATAATAATAATAATAATAATAATAATAATAATAATAATAATAATAATAATAATAATAATAATTGGCCTAATGAGAAATTATCTATTATTTTTAGACACTTTTAACTTGGACAAAGCAATTATGAAACTGCTATAAAATTAAAGAGAATATAAAATTTCAATGATTTATTGGACTTGAGATTGATAACCATCTATATAGTTAAATGGTTCAATGTCTATTTTATCAAACATAGCATAATAAGATGAAATGGCTTTAATAACCAAATTTTCAAAACCATTTAAATGTGTCAAAATAGAAAGCATGTGGAAGCCCATGTGTTATGGTGTAGAATACTTACTTTAAATAATCTTTGAATACACGTAATTTTAGATCATATAACAAATATTACTTCATTAATTCATCTCCTAAAATATAACATTTTAAATCATTCTTTCTTCATGAAGGGCTTCATTTTGTAGTATGGGTGCCGATTTGATCAACATTACACCCATATGTTCTATGAGTCTACAATATGTGTTTATTATGGGTTCTGGATTTTTTGAAACAAGTATATAAGTTAAAATAGTGCAAATGTTAATTAAATGAATAGGCTTTAGATTTATTGAATTTTACCCTTAGTGACAATTCTATATACATTTTATTATTATTATAATAATTTAATAGAAAATGCACTAAGAGAAGACAAAATGGAAGGTTACTAAAGGAAAACACCAACAACATTAAGGGATACCAATAAACCCTTGGATCATTATTTCATATGTCATGAATTTAATTCTTAATATAATATTCAATGTGTTATTTCCATTTACATAATTTCATCCATCAAAATTTTACCTATATTTTTATGTGAA
>JARHVA010006248.1:847500-902500 GCA_037957365.1 Torreya grandis
GAAAAGGGAGAGAGATTTTAACAATAACTTATGAAAGCATGTTAAAGAGGCAATTCACCAAAAATTCAATGACTCAAAATCATACAAGACACACTATAATATGTATTCAAGAACAATAAAAATCATTCCTACATAAATATTTCACATTAAGGCATTGATTAGTTATCAAACTAGCATGAGAGGGTAGATATGCACTTTCAAGCTAAACAACAAACTATAAATTGCACTTATTATGACCTATGAAAGATACTAATCACTTCATGAAGTTCATAAAACTTAGACATAGACAAAGAATATACATTCAATTAAAAAATACATGAATTCATAAGACACACTTCAATCTAGCTTATGAAATGATGGAATTCAGTCTTTATTACATCAAAGGGTATTATAGTACAAATTTTGGCAGAGTTAGTCATCAAAAAAGAGGTATCCATTTCAAGGCTTGGAAACATATATTTATAGAGAAGGGAAAGAGAGAGAGGGAGAGTTGTGAATTGAAAGAGGCACAACCACTTTCGATGGATTAACACTAATTTGAGGGTGATGATTCATGACCTTATCAATAAAGAACAAATTTTGTAAAATAATTGAATGCTCATTATCCTTATCCATCCACCCGATGTCCTTCTTGAAACTCCATGCCATTTTTATGTGATCTACTTATGAGGACTAAATCTTCATATCATATAACTAACAATGCCAGGCTTGGTCCCCTATAGGTAGTGTTTTGTTAAAGATATGGCCATGTCCAAAGACAAGATGCTTCTCCATTAATTGAACATATTTTCCCCTATTCGAGAAAATAACCTGGGTCTATTATAGATGAAAATAAATGAAAATATTAGTTTTCCCATAGTCTTAATGTTGATAGATGAAACTTTCTAGTTGTTTGATCTTGATTTGTCAATGAGACACCACATTTTTGGTTTATTCTAGGTCTAAAATACATATTTTATTTTTACGGAGCTCTGCTAGTAATGTTTAGTCCCACTAGTTCAACTTGGCTCATGCTTGAGAATTGTGACTTTTGTTTTTTACTTTAATTAGGTTAAATAATGCCCCATCAAATTTTTTTAAATGATTCCTAGCTCACTTTTGTTTGATTGGCTATAAAAAAATTAATAAACCTATTGACATTTTGACCCATATCATACCATTAATCTTTATCTTTACAAATGAATGTTGATCATTTGATCCTCTCTCACTCTAACATGCTTGTACCAATTATCATTCACTCATTTTCCTTTGAGATTAACTAACTCCTTTGATCCTTAGCTCATTGTTAGATCTTAATCCATGATTGAATGCAACGAATTCGATTTTCCTAGAGCCACTATCCTGTCAGTCACCAATCACCATTAGATCTTCTTTTGATTAAACACTTACTATTGGTCTTGAATATTTCAAAATAAATGGCTACATCACGAGGCTTGAATTTGACATCTATGTGCCTATATATGATATCTACATGAATGTATTTGACATCCATTTCACCAAATACAATTTTTTTGAAACCAAAGGGCTATTTGCTATAGCCTTAGTTTTCAAGTCTATGCACCCATCATTTAACTTTTATGCGAATGTATTTGATGTCTATGAGATGGTCAATCTTATAACCCAAATGGATGAATACTGAGATTTAATTTAATGCTTATGTGGGTGTCTCCAAGGAATTTGAAATCCAATGGCTATTTGTCCTAGCTTAAATTTTACACTTGCACACTTGTCATCTCTTTATTGGATCAAATTTGTTGAAACATTAATTTCCCTAGGGCTTTTTGCATCTAGAATATTGTCATGGATAATATATTCATAATTTTTATTTTGGCCACTTTTCTCAAAATAGATAAGTCAAAAGGAATTTTATTTCAAACTATTTGGCCAAAAAAATCAAGTTTGTGGGGTTCCTATTTTAGACAATTTATTTGAAATAAATCAATACTTAATTTTTTTTGCATCAAACATTTTGTCGAATAGAAATTAGTATTTAGGGAAATTAAGGTGGAAGGATTTGACCAAAATAAATAATAATGACTTAGATATTTTTTCTAAAAGAAATTAGACTTATCAAAAAGAAAGCTCAAATATTTCTTAAGTAGGGACTTAGAAAAAAAGGTTTTACACTTAACTTTTTAAACCCTGAAGGCTCTTTTTAACTTGTGATTGAAATTTTATGCTCAAACGACATTCCAATTCTTGTTTAATTTTTACCTTACTTTTGATCTACTTGGTTTCACCATGAGACCTACTCAAGAACCTTCTTTTTCCTCTATAGACCTATCACTCAAATATTGACAAAAATACACTTTAAGTAAACTTAAATTGTTTCTAAAGCTTTAGAATATATATGTGATCCTTGGATCACTCATTCTATCTAGAAAATTTGTTTAGACCTTGATCTATACTAGATCTTTAGGACACTGTACTATGTTTAGACAAGTTTACTATGTGGGCCAAAATTGATTAACATCTTTGGTGACTAAGTTGGGGATCATGCTTTCTATCCTTGATAACTCAGACCATTTACATGAAACCTAGACCATTTATAAATAATAAGTTTTCTCTATGACTACAATAGACTTCTTTATTGAAAAGATAAAATAATTCCACCAAAGTAAGGAAGGAAATAAAAGAACAATAGGGAAACTAATTAATAAGGTAGATGTGCAAACAAAGCACTTATTTAGGACAAAATAGAAATAAAATAACATTTTAGAGAATAACACTTAGAGGAAATAAAATAAACTAGTTTTGTATAGGGAACTTAGCTTCCTCAATAACATTGTTTCAGTTGTATCCCTTTGACTAGGATAGGAAGCTCCTTTAAATCCCTTTTTGAAAGTTGGAAAGCATTATGGGTTGTGAAAATGGAGATTGTATATGGACCAATTAAAATAGAGTTAAACTTTGTATACCTTACTAGCTTATCTTTGTTCTCATTCCACTTGTGGATGAAATATCCTTCTTGAAAACTTCTTGAAGAAGTTCCTTTGTCAATAAATCTCTTTACCATTGCTTGATGGGCCTCCATAGCCAACATGGACTGATGCCTTGTCTCTTCTAGACCATGATTTTATCATATCTGATTTCCATTTGTTAATTATCTAAAATCTGAAGTTTATGCATTAGTTTCAAAGTATGAAATTCAAGAAAAATAGGCATTCTTGCTTCCTTACCATATACTAGTTTTTATGGAGAATAGACTATTAACATTTTATAGCTGATCCTACCTTCCCATAGAGATGACTTCAATTTGAGATTCCATGACCTTTAATTTTCTTAAACATTAATTTTTAATGATATTAAACAAATTCTTGTTAGTGGACTCAATAAGGCCATTTCCTTTTGGGTAATAGTTTGATGAGGTACTGAGAAAAACACTATGTTGAATTGTCCACTAGTGGATCTTAGATGCTATAAAAGCCATAAAATTTTCACAAATAATGGTTGAAGGGACTCCAAATATAGTAGGCAAACCTTCATAAAAATATATAACATTTCTTTCATTGGCTTCTTTCAATGCTACTACTTCTATCAACCTAATAAAATAATATACGATAGTTAGGATCCATTTTTGTCCTGATCTTGAAGGGGGGTTAATGAGACTAATAAAGTCCATTCCCCATTGGAAAAATTGTTGTTTCACTAAAATTTCTTGGAGAGGTAAGGATACAAGCTTAACTTTCCTAACATATATAACACATTATCTTCATTTGCTTATCCATGCATGACAGTCAGTAAATACACTTAGCTAGTAATACCCTCATCTCATGATATTGTGAGTTGTGATCCTTGCTGAATAATAACCTCCATGATGTCCATCATGGAATTTCTTGATAAATATCTATGTATAATTTGGCTCTATACATCTTATTAAGATGTCATTAATATCCTTTTTGAACAACACACTATCAATAAGGAGAAAAGGAACTGACACTAATTTAAAATATATCCTCTTTGAAGAGGACATATGAGAAGGATAAAGATCATCTTGTTTGGTATCATACCATATATTGGAACCAACTAGAAGGTGAGATGTGATCATTAAAAAAAATAACCACCCTATTTTCCTCTAATCATCTTTTGTGACCTTGATCTCAATATCATGTTCCATGATTTTGGTTATCAAACCAACACATTTTTCATTTATATCCTTCTTTAATAAGAAATCCTTAACACTTGGTTGTGAAACCATCAAATTTATCATATTATTGGACAATAATTTCCTAAAATTCTTAAGAGATATTATAACTAAAAGTACATGCTTATAAACAAAAGAGTACCTTATTTCATACTGTTTTAAACATTGATTAAAGAAGGCTATTAGATACTCTAAATTCTCTTGCTTTTGCTACATGAGAATACATGAAATAGTGTCAATATTAGCATAGGTGTATAAGAAAAAATTCTTTGTGAAATTAGGTTTTATGAGTGTATAAGCAATTTCTATATCTTGTTTTATCTCTCCAAATCTTATTACTCTTTATTTGGACTAGCTAAAACTCTGGCCCTTCTTTAGCATAGCTATAAGTGGCTTAGCTAAAGTAGCAAACTCCAAAATGTATCTTCTTATGAAATTAATCTTGCCTAAAATTATTTACAAGGGTTTCTTATGTTTATGAAAGGAGAGTGCAAGAATTGAATTTATATTATCATGATCTATACTCATACCATGCTTTGAAATTGCATGTCCAAGAAGCTTACCTTCATGAACCAAAAAGACACAGTTTTTGGGATTTAGAGATATCCCAAACTATCTGCATTTTTGAAATGCTTGTTTGAGGTGAATCATGTACTTATCCATGCTATTAGGGAATAATTTTATGTCATCCAAATAAATTAGTGTGAAATTGTTAAAGAGACCTATAAAAGCCATATCCATAGATTTTGAAAAATTGCTCAAGTATTAGATAAATTAAATGGCATCTTCCTATATGCAAATGTCCCCCACTTTATGGTGAAATCTATTTTAAACTAATCTTCTTATTTGACCAAAATACTTTTATAACCACTATACCCATCTAGCAAGGAGAACATTTCTAAACCTGTAACTAATTGTGAAATTTGCTCCATTGATGGAAATGGATGGTGGTCTTTAAGGGAAGACCTGTTCAAGTTATGAAAGTCAACACATAGTCTAATTTCATCACTCTTTATCTATACTAGAACAAGATTTTCCACCCAAGTTGAGTGATTAATTCAGATTATTATAGTTAACTCAATGAGCTTATGAAGCTCAACTCTCATCAAAGGTTCAAGTTTTGGGTTAATAGGTCTTTGTCTTTATCTAACTTGACTAATATCATCCTCTAAGTCAATGGTATGTTGATCTAGACTTGGATCAAATCCTTTAAGGTCAATTTACTTCTATGCAATGACATTTGCAAAATTTAAAGATAATAAAAATTTCCTTTTCTAAAGATGTACAAACTTTTCCAAACATTAATCTCTTACCTATAGTAATCTCCACATTTATATAGTGTTCTTCCTTGCTTGAGAAATAAAACTCTTATTTTATCAATTCATCATCTCTGATAAATATGTTTTCAGGGGTGAATAACCCTTTATGTATCTTATTTTTCTTCAGCTATACAATTTGGTTGCAATACTGTTGTGAGAACTTGTCTTGGTTCCTTAAAGAGAATTTAGCTTTCTCTTCTAAGAACCTAACAATCTGACTATCATCTTCAAATACTTTCCAATTGTCATGGTTGTCTAGGATATAAGGCCTTAAAATTACCTTGATGTGTTATTGAACCTTTTCATTCTTTATGTCATCTGAGATACTGAATTGTGACCCAATAATAGCTAACCTCTCTGCATGTTTGTTTTTATTTATTGATATGGCACAAATATTAAAAGATTAAAATTATTCAATTAAGTCACATAATATATGATTATAGGACCTATGAAGTGTATTTTCACATATATTTATACCTCTTACTTGTTGAACTACTATCTCACTATCACCAAAAACTTGTAAGGTAATGACCTTCATCTTTTTTGCCTATTGAAAACCATGTACTAGTGCTTCATATTCAGCAATGTTATTAGAATAAATAAATTAAAACTTGAGAGAAGATAAATAATTTGATTGTTTGGATAAATTAACATCATTATAACCCTATTTATATGTTTGTTCTTGGATCCATCAAAATATAGCTGCCACAAACCATCACTAGGCTAATCATCCTTCATCAAAGCTGGAATTGGTGTATCATTTTCATGATGGAAATGGACACTAAGTCATTCTTCAATTAAATTTTAGGAAACATGCTCATGCAAATCATATTCCCACTCATCAAGGAAAAGATATGTAACTCCATCTAGAGGTGAATTAGTTTCCATCTCACTATTTTATAGTACCTTGTCTGAGATAACACAATTAATACTCACCGTATATGGCATATATGGATAGAAATGAAATCATTAAACATGTTTAGAATGTATTTTTACCTTGTTACCATAATTTTTATTAAAAATTAATTATGTCAAATCATATGACATATCCTCCAATATTTAAAGTAAAGTATCCTAACAGACACATGGAAAAATAGGGACGTAAGTCCACTACTACTACATCTTATTGAATGCTAATATTAGGGAAAGCATGTAATGTCAAATTTAGAACCTTGATTATGCCTAATATATATTTTTTTGACCCATCTAGTTACAATACTCCTTTTGTATTATACTCATAGACAAGACCCAACTTGTCTATAATTTGCTTGGGCATGATAGTGATACTAGCTCCACTACTTACCATCCAATTATGGACTAAACAGCCACCAACTATAAAAGAGAGATATAAGGGAAGTATTTTATTTGATTTGACATTGATTTCATACACCTTTGTCATGTTATGTACTTGTTGATCAGGTTGCTTGGTAGGTTGGTATAAATTGGCCAAGATAGCTCCTTATTTCTCAACTAGTTCTTTAAAAACCTTGAGAGCTGAAAGATCTTAAATGAGCATGTATTTTTGACTAGAATAGAAAGTGAATCTAAAATTATAATTATAAAATTTTATTTCTTTATTTGATCTATTATGTTGAAAGAGGTTCTACTAACCTTTGGTTACATCTTTTGAACCAGTGGTTGAAAGAGGCTTCTCTAATTAGAAGCATTTGGGGAACCTTTCTTGCATATGTATTCTAATTATTTTATTCTATAGGGAAAGAAAGTTGATCCTTGACACTTTTGGTAACAATTTTAGGAACACTAGAGTTATTTATCACATCTTGAGCTTCCTCAACTATTCTTGTTTTAGCTCTAGTCAAAGCTACAACTTGACCATTCATGTTACTAGTTTCATGAACTTGATTGAATACAGTATGCTCATCTAATTGATAATTCATATTGATGGAATTATATTTCAATAAAACTTGTTGAGATTATCCTTAGGATGTCATATTCATGTTTTGATACTAACCAGTTTGAAGAGAGAACTCTTCTTGTGCCATTTATGGCATATTAATATCATGTGATATTAAGGATTTATTTTGAATGTCACCTAGATTGAATGGATGTCAACATGAATATTGCATAAATTTATTTTGAGGAACAATATATTTTGAATTGGAAGTCACATTAGGATCAAGGAATGCATTTGGCTTAGTTTGGGTTATGGCTCCTTGGTTTTAGTAAGGTTGCCTATTGTCCTTGAAACCTTGATAAGGAGGTCTTTAATTATTGAATGACTTATAAGTGTTCTAGTTTTTTATTAATAAGGCATACCTTGGTACTATTATCTCTTGAGTTGAACAATCTCATTCCCAAAATATTGTATCATACTTTTTAGATCATTTATTTCACTAGCTTTATTATAAGGGGATACAACTTAAGCCTTTGGTGATGGAATATGAGCTATAGATGGGTTCTGCGGAACTTGAAGGGGAAGAACATGTAATTTTGAGAATATGGGAATTAAAGGCCTTGTAACAAGTTTAATATAGTGTATCAATCTATATTTTACTCTTTTTGAAAGTTCATAGGCATTTGGTAAAGTATTACCACCAATGGACTATATCATGACACTAATATCAGAATTGAGGACCTTTAGATAATACAAGAATGCATACTCTGGATATTGTCTGACCAATGTAGGGATCCTAGTCCATGTATTTTAGAATCTAAGGTTAAAATTAAACATGAAATCAAGGGGGTACCTTTATATAGTAGCTAGTTATTCAACCAAAGATAAATGATCAGACTTATTTTCAATCTACCTATCTAAGGCTGCACCTAATTCATCCCAAGTATAAATGGATGTCACAGGAAGATTCATATACCATTATAATGTTTTACCTTTGAAAGAGGTAATAATTAGTCTGATATCCATTTATCTTAAACAACATTGTGAACATAACATAGATTGGCAACATCCTGAATATGCTCAATAGCAGTCATTTTATCCCATTCTCCTAAGAAAAAAGGGATACTCTTTAAGGTAAACATAGGTATGTCATCATATTGGGAAAAATTTAGGGGAATACCCCTATTAAATGGGATAAACACTCTATTCTTGATCACCATTTGGGCAAAAGGGATTTGGCTTATGGGGACAAGAGGTTGGACTAAAATAATAAGATGACTAGGAGGTGAAAATTTATTTTGAGAACAGTGTCTTATACTATTGAATCTTGATTTTTAGTAAGAATTAGAAGGTATTTAAATGATTTCAAATAGAATACCTTTACTTTATGACCTTGTTATAACCTTTGGCATGAAGGTAATGTATGAATGATGTTATAAACTCTATATCTTGAATAATATTCAACTTTTGATGATGGTAGATGTCTCCTCATTTTATAATTTCTTCTTCTCAATATTCAAACTTTAATTATTCCAATAAAACTTGGGCCCACTAGGTGTTACAAAATTGTTGGCCAAATTCAAGGGACTACCCCTCTTGAATAGGATAAATACTTGATTCCTAGTCACCAATTGGGAAAAAGGGATATGGGTTATGGGGATAATAGCTTGGACTAAAACAATAAGGTGACCATGAGGTGAAAATTTAATCTAAGGATAGGGTCTTTTATAATTTAATCTTACTCTTTTGTAAGAAGTAGATGGTAGTTTAATAAAATCAAAATGAATACCTTTACTTCACCTTGTTGTATCCTTTGACAGGATATTACTATTTGGATGATGTTATAAACTCTGTATCTTGAACGATCTTCAAATTTTGATGATGGTATATGTCTCCTACTATTATAATTTATTCTTCTCAATCTTCAAACTTCAATTATGCCAAGAAAACTTGGTCCCACTGGGTGTACCAAAACTATTGGTGTTCTAGATTTTGACCCTAGCTGAGAAGGAGATTGTTCAAGTCCTCTTACTCAAATATATTATACCATGGGAATAATATTAGGCTATGGGTATCCTAATAAAGGATTATACCTCTAGAGAAGGTCAACTTGTTTTTGGATCTACAACATATACTAAACCTAAACTAGCACTTTTCTTGGTAAAGGGAGAGAGATTTTAATAATAACTTATGAAAGCGTGTAAAAGAGGTGATGCACCATTGATTTGATCACTGAAACTCACACAAGATACACTATAGGATGTATTCAAGAACAAAGAAAACTAGTCCCACATAAATATTTCAAAATAAGGCATTGATCATTTAACAAATTATCATGAGAGGTTATATATCCACTTTTAAGATAAACAACAAACTATAAATTACACTTATAATGACCTGTGAGAAATACTAAGCACTTTATGAAGGTGATAAAACTTAGACATAAGCAAGGAACATTCATCCACCTAACTAAAATACATGAATTCATAAGACACATCTCAATCTAACTTATAAAATGATGGAATTCAGTCTTTATTACATCAAAAGATGTTACAATACAAATTTTTATAGATTTTATTAATTAAAAAAAAGAGGGGTCCATTTCAAGGCTTGAAAACTTATATTTATAGAGAAGTAAAAGATAGAGAGATATGTTCTCTGAAAGAGGCCCAACCACTTCTGATGGATTAACAGTAGTTTGAGGGTGTTGACTCATAACCTTATCAATAAGAAATAAATTATGTAAAAGAATTGAATGGCCATTATCCTTATCCTTCCACCTAATGTCCTTCTTGGAACTCCATGTCATCTGTACTTGATCTACTTATGAGGACCAAATCTTCATATCTTGGAACTGACAGAGACATTATTGGTCTGATGTAAGTAGTGGTTTGTCAAGGGTATGGCCATGTCCAAGGATGAGATGCTCCTCCATTAATTGAAAATATCTGACCCTATTTAGGAAATGAACCTGGGTCTATTATAGATGAAAAGTAATTAAAATATTAGTTTTCCCATAGTATTAATGTTGATATATGAAACTTGATAGCTGTTTGATATTTATTTGTCAATGAGCTATGACCCTTTTGGTTTGTGTTAGGTATAAAAGATTTATTTTATTTCTATGGAGCTCTGCTTGTAATTTTTAATCATAATGTTTCAACGTAGCTCATTCTTGAGCACTGGTACCTTTATTTTTTTACCTTTATCAAATATAAGAATGCCCCATCAACTTCTATCAAAATATTCCTAACTCACCTTTGTTTGATTCACCATCAAAACCTAACTTAGTGTATTGACATTTTCACCCATCTCATACCATAGATCTTGATCTATGTGAATGAACATTTATCATTTGATCCTCTATGAGTGTAATGTGCCTATGCTAATTATTGTTCACGTATTTTCCTTTGGGATTCACTAAACCTTTTGACCCTCCACTTGCCATTAGATATAAATCCATGATTGAACGTGATCCATTAGATCTTCCTGGGGACACTATCTTATCAATCACAACTTACCATTAGATCTTCTTCTGATTAAACACCAATCATTGATATTGAATATTTTAAAACAAATAACTACTTCATGAAGCCTTAATTTGATGTTTGTGCACCCATCATTTCATGTCTACACAAATGCATTTGATGTCTATGAGACTATCAATATTTGAACCTAAATAGATGAATATTGAGTTTTATTTTGACACTTGCATGAATGTCTCCAATATATTTGAAATCCAAAATTTATTTTACATGGCTTAAATTGGACACTTTCACACCCATCATCTCTCTATTGGATCAACTTTGTCAAAATAATACAATTTCTTCAGGGTTTTTACGTCAAGCATATTTTCATGCATAATTTCTTTGGGGTTTTTATTTTAACCACTTTTATTAAAATAAATAAGTCTTTTAGACTTTTATTTCAAATAATTTGTTCAAAAGAATCAAGTCTATGGGGTTCTTATGTTGGATAATTTGTTTGAAAGAAATCAATAATTATCTTTTTTACATCGAACATTTCATTGGAAATAAATTGGTCTTCATAGAAATTATTGCACAACAATTTCCTCAAAATAAATACTTATGACTCAGACATTTTTTCCATAATAAATTAGACTTAGAAAAAATAAATTACAAAATATATCTTATGTAAGCACTTATCAAAAAAGGTTTTGCACTTAAATTTTTAAAGCTTAAAGGCTCTTATGAATTTGTTCTTACACTTTGATGCCCAAATTCCTTTCTAATGCTTGTGCAACTTATCCTTAACTTTTGAACTACTTGGTTTCAAACCTACTCAAGAACCTTATCTTTGCTTTATAGACCTCTCCCTCAAATATTGACAAAAATACACTTTAAGTAAACTTAAAGTGTTTCAAAAAATTTATAATATGCATGTGATCCTTTGATAACTCATTTCATCAAATAAATATATTCAAATCTTGATCCATACTAGATCTTCAGGACACTACACTATTTTCAGGCAAGTTTTCTTTGTAGGCCAAAATTGGCTAACAGGTCCCTCTATGAACTTTAATAAACTAAATAGTTTAACCAATTGTGCATGTGATATGTGATGAGATAAAATAAATTTACATGGATCAATTAAACAAATAAACATGTGTTAAAGTGGATATTATAAAAGACAAAAAAAATTCTCAATATTTAAGTGGGCTCTAATAATTTAATTAAAAACGTCACTTATACTACCATGCTTGATAATTTTTCTCAATCCCCTAACATAAGATTTGTTGATATGGTCGTGGTTAGATAAATTAATGAAGAAATACCTTACACTATGTAGCCTATATGATTACAAAACATGAATACATAATGGAACGAAAATTCAAAGGAATAAGTTAGATATATTATTATATTTAAATACATAAGAATATATCTTTCACACACAATATAACAACACAACATTACACGATCTCAAATGAGATGTGTTTATAATACTAGATCATTAGATATCTAGCTAATAACTTTTGTTATTTAAAAGTATAGATTGCTCTTATAATACTCACTTCGATTTCTATCCTTAAGCTCATTGACTACAATAATCATGTGTAAGGGCATGATTATATACGTAGAATACCCACCTGCTAATAATAATGCTTAATAACCCACTTTCATCATTAAACATGTTGTATTTAATCACTAGCTTGTTTAATCTACGCTTAAATATATTTAAGATTTACTACCTATTTAATGTTTGTACATGGTAAGACCTTTTTCCCATAAATTTTTTATCACTATTTTGGAAAAACAGTAACCCATCTCTCTCTCATATCTATAGGCACTCTAGTAGTGTATGTTATATGAAGGAGAAGAGGAAAACAAATTTAGAATTTTATAATATAATTGTTATTAATGGAATAATTTATTATTTTTATGTAACATTAAATCCTTTACGGACATGGCAATGGATTCTTTGAAAGATATTGGTTGAAGAGTTTTCTTAACTATATCATGATATCAAGCCATATACCTACCACCAATATGGTTTTCTCCCACCATAGGTTGTATAGATCTAATTTTTAAGAGATGAATCTTGGTTTTGTTAGCTAACAATCCTAGATGTCATATCATGATAACTAGAAGCAGTTTAGATTAGGACATACAACTCTTTTGGTAGATTTAACACCACTGTAGCAGTCTGTCTTCATTATCTAGACACCCATAATGTTTTATGTTTGTTTAAGGCCATATGAACTAGAAAATGAAGTATGATTTTTGGATATCTTAATATTTTTAGTCTAATTTAATCCTAAAGTAGGTTGTATAATTGTAAATTAGGCTATAAAACCTCTTGGGATGCTAGATCAAGGCTAAATGAATAATTTGTTTTGCCTCTTTCAAAGATTCAAACCAAAGCAAGGTTTCATCTTCTAAGGTCATACAAAGATATTTTTTTAGATCCAACCATAAAGGAAAATGACATTATAAGATTGTACGGGCTATAGATGGTATTTTCATCTTTCTATCTATTGTAAAACTCATGAATTAATATTTTTTATTGTATTTTCCATTAAAGGAGTCTTCCCCAAGCTGGCTTTAACCCATTTTGACAACTTGTGCTTGGTTTCTACCAATGAAAATTAAATAAATAGTTTTTTGAATATTTGGACAATATTCATGTACCCTCCCTCACATGTGATTATTTATGGGTTTTTTTGTTCTTTTATAAATTTAAAAGTGTTTTAAAAGAAAATTTTGAAATTAATTTTTCAAACTAAGCAATATGTGAAGTGGTAAATCAATTTTGGTAGACCATTGTCACATAGGAGACCTCTTAGGTTCAAATCCCACAACCCATATTTTATTAAAGTGGTAAATAATATATTTGGTATTTAGTGCATTTAAATTTTGTGTAATATTATTTAATTTGGTACATTAATGACTAAAAATGGGAATTACAATAACCTTTTATTGGTATCTTGTTTTTGAGTGTCATTTTTGCAAAAGTGCAGTTTTCCCATGCCCATTCCATTGGTCCTATTTTTAATGTAACTACACTAAAATATAAATTACTAAGTTTAAGTGGATAAATATGGGGTGGGGGGATAATACAAAAAAAATGGGGGTTTTGTTAATTCAACCTTGTCTGCCTTCATGTATTTAAGTAGATTTTGTTCTTCATCCACTAGTGCATTTTTCACTATCTAAGACATGTTTTCAATTGAGTTTGATGTCACTTTGGATGTGATTTGTAGGTTGTCTTTTTTTGGAAATTGGTCCCTTTTAGTTGTTTTTATATACATGATGTCTAGTTTACACATTGGCACTTTGACACAACTTGTAGTTTGAGTCATGTCTTGAACAAAACCCCTTTCTCAGAGCCTTTCCTTATTATATTAAGACACTTTTTATCCTCATTATTTTTAGCATTATTGACGAGTTTGACCTCTCAGGTCAAAATCTCATTGCTATAGTTTGAAACATTTATTTCCATGCTTCTACAACCTTATTCACAGCTTTTTCATGCCTTATGTGGTCTTCAAATGGTCCTTCAAAAGTCTTGTTAGCATTGTTTAATGTAGTGTATTTACGAAGCATTCAAATGACTTTAGAGATAGTCTATTGGGACCTAAGGTTATGTGTTAATTTAGCAAAGTTTAAGGTTTTTAGAGAAACTCGGGTGTACATTATGGCCAAGTAAAACCTTATCTAGGAACTATCATTACATAGAGAATTAAATCAAATGATGAAAGGTATTTTTAAGTCTCATAACATATTTTATTGATATTTTTATCTGCATGATATCATCCAATATACATTACCTTTCTTTGCACTTGAAAATGCTTGTAAGGAATTTAAGTCCATTTTCAAAGAGGGTAAATATGGAATACACATAAAATTTAACTTTTAAAATATGTAAAATAAGTTTTAAATGTACTAATGTTATTAGGAAGTCATAATAACAATCTCTGTGTTAGAATTTTTTTGTTTTTTCTTGAAAGAAAATAGTTTTAGGAGTTTATATAGACTTGGGATATTCACTTCCACATTAAAATGCCTTAAAATTATCTATTTGTCTTATATAGGTCATATCCATGATTTTAAAGATTTCATAGGTGTAGATAAGGTAAGAAATAAATCTAAAAATTCATCACTCCATTAGCAAGCTTGCAAAGGTAGTTTTCATGTGGAAGGTACAATGAGAAGAGAGAGATTTAGGATCTAATATTTTTTATAAAGGAGAGGGTCCTATTAATATTTACTTTTTTTTCATTATTTTTAAGAGACATCCCCTCTCCTTAATGAATTTTTTTAAGACTCCAAGGTAATCCAAAACTACCTACAAATCCTACATGCTCATTTTCCTTTTTTGAAATGGAAGTTTGAAATAATTTAAATGCATAAGGGAAATTGAAAGAGATGTTTAGGGTCTATTAAATCATCTTTCATGTTTTTCATAGCCCCATTTGGCACTACTGGCCATTTGAGTGAACAAAATTACATAATGTAGAAGTATAGACTTCAATCAAGTTATAAGTAATGTTTTTAGGACCTATGCAAGTTTTATTTTCAATAGATGGTTTTATTAAAGGTTGAAAATTATATAAAAATACCTAATAAGGTTTAATTTTCCAATTAACTATTTATAACCACCTCAAACAATGTGTTGGTGGCTGTATGCGTTGAGAACAACATTAATCAAGTTGGGCAAAATGCATTTTACATATTAAAGGGATATATGACCAAAACATGATCATGGATACATGGTTTGAAATAATTTAGTGTAATAATTATTTAAAATAATATATCCAATTGGTATTGATCATATCACCACCAATTCATCAAGGTAGGCCTATTTTTATTCTTGGTTTGGCACTGTGCTATGAGTCTGCTAACACAAAATATGATAAAGAGAGAGGTGCAAAATGTGTATTTGAGTCATATTTGAAGTTCATAACCATAATAAATATATTGAATAATAATATTTAATCCATTCATGAGATATTATATTCATATTTTGTGTATACAATATCTTGTAGTAATGGAAACACATACATGTAGGTCTCATATCCACATGAAATCAAATAAATCCTACTTGGAACGTGGGTTTCAGGATTGAAATAAGTATGTGAGTCATATGTAAATTTTTTAGACATGATAAATATCATGAACATGATAAATATCATGAACATGGAAACTATGCTTTTAGATACTTATTCTTCAATGATAATAGTTAAAAGAGAACTAGGTTTAATATAGGTACCTAAGGACTGTTTGAGTGACTCAAGTTGGTTTTCAAACATGATAAAAAGGTGAAATATAAACATAGTGAATGTTATCTTTGATGAAAAAAAAGTTTATATATCTACTATAAGTTTAATAATACCTAATGAGATGCTATAAGAAATAATCAAAACAATTCACTTTAACCCTGTGGACACATAGGCTTGTGTGTATGAGATTGAGAAGAAGGATGTTGTTTACAAAAAATGAAACTTAAGGAACTCTAATAAATTATGATGAATTAAAATAACTATCCATGAGGTCTTGAACCATCTAATAGGATAAAATTGAACACTTTTATGCTAAAAAGCATATACATATGTCTTCTTGCACCTAAACACAGTCAAGTGCTTATATAAGCCTTCTTGTAAACATGAATATTTATAATTAGTTTGAAGGATAAAGTAATAAAGAGTAATAATAAATTCACTTGGAAGTGTTTATTTGATGTTACCATGATCTATTTATAACCTTTGAGTAAGTGGAGTAATACAAATATTGGTAAGTCTATTTTGGATTATTGGGGTTAAACTGAACACACAAACCTACGTGTAAATATTGAGATGAAAGTTGGAATGTGAGGATTAATAAGTTTATTTTAAGTTTAAGAGGAACATTTATTTATTCCCAAAACTATCCAAGGATAATTAAAGTGATTTATATCAATAAAGAGGGTTATTACATAGTTAGTATGCCTAAAAGGTTATATACTGGTCTACCTACAAAAATGTGGCCTAGAGGAAAAATGAGTGTCTAAATATTGCATTGAAATTTTATGTGAATCCTAAAAATTAATGTAAATATAGTATGGATCATTTAAATTTTTTCCTCAATGCTAGCATGACCCTAGAATACATGATAAAAGAGCCTAAAAGTGACCTACATGTTTGTTGACTTGTAGGTCTTTTTTCACTTTAAAGGATGTGAATTCTTGATTGATATGAATTTGAAAGATCAAGATAAGTGTTGGATTTATATGTGGACACTTTCAATCTAATTAATTTTTATTAAATAGATGATCTATGTTATTGAAGACTCATTGTTTAGTTTTAACAGCCATATCAACTTTGACAATGCATATATGTTTATATAGGAGTATGAGAGAGAATTAAACACAATGATATGTTTTGATGTTAGATAAAATGAATAAACAAGTGAATAAAATCAATATAAACCAAAAGAGACCTAAAAAAATATCAAATAGTTGTATAGAAGGAGCCCATCCTAAGCACACAGTCAATTCTTCACCTACAATCAAACTGTTATATGTGAACTTGTCAAGAGACCAAAAAGTCACTCAATTTCAAAAATGTTTTATGGTCATTTAAAGATGATAAGAGTTAAATAAGGTTTTTAAAATCCTTTTTAAGGGTTTGAATCCACTTTGTATTTCCATTGAATACCAAGAACTTAAATGACCACTTACAAGTGTGTTTAAGTAACTAAGCTAGTTTCAAGCTTGAAAAGAGAAGACCATGTTGGTTCATAGTTGTACACCTCTATTTCTCATCCTGGAAAACATGAGAAAAAATGGAAAAAAAAGATGAAATTTTTGTTATATGTGATTATAGCTGGGGAAGGGTTTTTCATCAAGAATGGATTGGATGAAGATAATTAATGGGAGGCACAAAACCATGGGTATGGTTAGCTCCCTGCTACTTGTGGCTCTACCAAAACTAAGGTGAGAGAACCCAAGGAGTATATTTGTCATATGAATGAATTCTAAAATTAAATTTTAATGGGGATTTTTGGTATGAAGAACAAAAAATATGATCAGGCTACAACCAAACTTATTCACTCCACCCAAGAAGGATTGTCACACAAAATGAATAAATAGACTAAGTCACATACAATCTACTCAATATATATGGGGATGTGATTTCATCCTTAATTATAAATAATATTCAATAATAAAAGGTTGAATATAAGATTGTAATACTGATCTTTAATGCACAAATGGCAAACACATTTTAAGTATGCAAATATTTATGCATTTGTAGATAAATAACATTTATAGTATGTAACAAGGGGTATTATTTACTGGGTAGGACAAGGTAAAATAGTTTAATATTTATTAAAATAGGGTGGTGTGGAGGTCATTTTCAAATATCAAGGATTATTTCAACCTTCAAGACATCAATTATTTGCAAAAAATGTAGAAGACTAAAATTCAAGCTAGTGGGAACTACAGGGAGTGATTTGCATCTATTAGTGTTAATACAATGAAAATACATAAATGATTCATGAAACCTTAGAGTATATAATTAAATTAAAATATAAAATAATTTTTCTTATTAAATTCATAACCTAGGGTTCCTTAAAAAGTCATTCAACAACATATTTCCAAACACAATGAGGAAAGGGATTTATAACCTAGATCTATGTCCAAAATGATAACCAGTAATGAACACAAACCCAAATATCTAATCAGAAAAGCTTGTAAAAAACATTATTGAATTTCATAAACAAGAAAGATTAAGAATCATGAGTATTTTCCATTATTTTTAAATAAAATATTGCATACATTAGTGTTTGAAAATGCTTCCATAGGGACAAGCATAGTGAATTTCCTTCATGTTAGATAGTGGAGAAATATAAACAACTCTCAGAGCTTACTAATGGATTTACAATTGTAATCACCTTATCAAAGGAGATAATACATACATGTAATAGTTGATGCCAATTTTTTTTGAAAAATCCTAGACTTCAAGAGAAAAATAAATGCCAACAATATCAACCTTAAAATAGAGGACAATCCCTCTATTTATACATCTTTAACATTTTACAAATGCATGAATGTGGGTTATAATTTGTAATATTGTAAAATTACAAACATCTACCCATTATTCTACAAAGATAATCCTAGCTAGAAAATATTCTTTGCCACAACTGGAATCTTCATCAATTTATTAAAAAAATCATTGTTGTAACTACCTCTACAAGTAATTATGAATATTTGAAATAACCCTTTGGTATATTTGATAGAAATAAATTTTACTTGAGATATAAAGAGAATATTCACATAAGAGGATAAACAAACCCTTGGTCCTCTTATGCAACTACCTATAAAATCCCTTTGACCACTTTCTTACATAGTTGGAAACTTCTTGGCCAATTACCCTTCTTCATATGCATGCCAAAGAATAACCCCTACCTTATGATGATTGCATTTGAATAAAGTAGACCCATGGAAGCTTGAAAAATCCTCTTTGAAGTGGACCACCTTGATTTTTCTATCCTACAACATTTATCCCATGGAGGTGTTTGAATAGGAAAAAATAATGGAAAATGTAAAACTTAGATTATTTTACTATTTTGTTTTTTGGCTCCAACTTGCCTTTTCACACTTTTTCTTTTTTCACATTTACTTTTAAAAAAAAATATATTTTAGGGTTAACACCACATTTTTAATGCATACATGCATTACTTTTCACATTTTTCCCTTTTGGGGAAATCCTAGTCACTTTTGAAAATTTGCACTTTTCCTTTGTTTTGGGAAAATCTAAGTCCCCTTTTCAATTTTTCAATTCTCTTTTTATTAAGGAAATCAAGAATTAATTGATAGTTTTGAAATTCAAAAATTATAGAATTATAATTCACAGTTGTAATTCCCCTAAAATGTTACCTTAGGGAAATGGGAACTCCAACTATAATTTGTATTTTGCAAAACTAAAAAAATTCAAATTGCAGTTGGGGTTCCCATTTCCATGAAAAGTTACCTATAGGGAAATGGGAACACCATCTATAATTTGAAATTTACAAAAATCTCAAATAACAAATTATAGTTGGAGATTTCATTTCCCTAAGGAATTTTTTTGTGGGAATTATAATTGTGAGTTACAATTTGCAAATTCACAAATTATAAATTATAGTTGGAGTTCCCATTTCCCTAAAGGAACATTCCAGGAATTATGAGTCCATGTGGACTCATAAGATGAACAATAATAAAAATGTAAAGGTACTACCATGCCATTATGAAACCTACATACATGGAAGAAATTCTAAGGAACTAAGACAAACAAAGTTTAATATTTGTAAAATTGGGAGATACATGGCTGCAAGGAGAAAATTGGCATAGCTGTTCCCCTTTTGACAATAATTTGACTAGATAAAATTACAAATGATAGTACAAGTTCTCACTAGAATTATGAGGCCATCACAATAGTGTTTGAGGAGGTAGAAGTCCATGGGAAGTATCATAGGGGAAAACAATTTCAATAAACAAGCATGAAAAAGACAAGGTGTGAGTTTCACTCCCATCATTGAAACCCATGGAGGAAAAAAGATAATGTATAAGGAATATGGCATAACTATTGACAATTGATTGGAAGTTTGAGTTAATTAAAAATTATAAATTGTCTACTATTCTGAATCTCATGGGATTAAATAACGACAAGAGCAAAAAAAAATGGGAAGGTGAAATGTAATTTAAAATAATGAAATATTTCAATTTACAACTAAGTTTCTAGATCCCATAGAGAAAGAGAAAGGAGTAGGTGAGAAATGTAAAAAAAACAAAAGTATAGGTTCCCAGCTAGTTGGCATGAATGACACACATCAAACATTAGTTTAGGTTTAGTAGGAAAGGTGAAAATAATATATAAATATTGATAGAAGTTCCAAATGGACATATTCATCTTATAGTCAGAATGTGCCTATTTCAAACTCCATAGCTAACTAGTTAAAGTGATCATTTGAGAAGGTTATAAATGATGACTATGAAAGTGTTAGTGATAATACCACTATCATAGTGGTTGGAAGCATACAGAAAGGTGTCTTACCTCCAATCCATCCTGTGGACAAGGTTTTTGAGCATCTATTTTTCATCCCCAAATAAATCTTTTAGAGGTTCAAGTCACTTTCACTAGAATGTCTTTGAATGTAAACCTCTCCCAAAAATTTTTGATATACAAATTTATGCATCATAATTTCCACATAAATATTTGGCATTAAATGGATATCACAAAGCATCTCAACTAACCCTTTTATATGAGAGACCATTATTGGCATGCTTTATTCAATCCATTCCTGTAGAATCTACTTCCCATATCAACATCAATACTACTTTATGAAATAGATTGGGAAAAATTCTTGCTCCTCTTCACTAGCATGAGTATAAGAAACAATATGGATGATTGGATGAATTTATAACTTTTCACCCTAAATTATTTGTCGTTGAGGGAGACTTTATTCATCTACAAGAAGGAGCCCATGCTATAGTCTCTACAACTACTGCTATAGCAAAATTGCAATTACAGCTGTTACATCTCCTTTTGAAATATCCATAATTCCAATTATAGAAGTAACCCATGTAGCATAGTGTGATATGCATCATTTAATAAAAGGTATATTTATTAATTCAAAGGATGTAAAAGGCTATTATTTAGATTTATCAACTATGGTGAAATTATGATCTAACTCTAGTAATCAATATACACATTTACATGGAGGGGCATTTAAATAAACTCAAGGCCCATCATCAAGGACCTTAATAGGTACTGGAAACATTAACACCATTGATAGATGCCATTCATGATCTTGTACATCATAAGGTTGAAAAAAAATTGAAAAAAAGTAGAGTAGAGGTATGCAAATGTGCTAAGGGCAACCAATAAAATGGTAGTTGGTGAATATTCCTTTTTCAATCATGGTCACCTTAAAGTTTTTTTTATTCATGCATATTCCTTTAGATCTCTAGTCACTTATATTTTGTAAAGGAATCTACCAATGCTTTACCAGATCCAACTATTGGGGTTATTGCAATGGATTCTTTAAGGGATTCCAAGGATAAACAAAACCCAAATTATGATGTTAGAAATAAATATCCAATGCTTTCGTGTGGATAGATGATTCTTCTAAACTATGTGATTATTGGATTAATAGAGGAATGGTAGCATATTTCCTTAGCCTTGTTTTAATGGTTGAAGAATTATTCAGAAATGTGGTATCTCATTGTGCACACAAAGTGTATATTTTTGAATCAAGTTATAGCTATAGAGAATGAATGAGATTATATAAAAATATTCTATAGTATTTTCATTTACTAAATGAGGTTGGAATGAAGTTGGCTAAAAAATCCCAAATTTTCAAATTTTAAAAAATTACAGATGAGGCCGCCAAAGTCCCTAGGATATTTCAGTTGGAAGAACAATTTGAAAAAGTTAGGTCTCCAAAATGTAATGGAAAATTGTAGACAACTCTCCTAAATCATTTGGTCAATATAAATGTAGAAAATTAAACTCAAGAGGAGCTTCAGGGAGATTTGAAGGAGAAATGTAATTTCACAATTTTACAAATGTGAAAATTACAAATTGCAAATAACAGATTGCACTTGTATCTCTCAAAACCCTAGTCAACATTGATGAACATAAGCTGATAATGGAAATTGGAAATTTCAAGGCCATTTACAACTTTGAAATTTTTCAAAATTGTAAAGTGTAATTGGAGTTCCTATTTCCTTGAGGGTGCTAGTATAAGTGGGAACTTTCAAGGCCATTTATAATTTTACAAAGTTTCAAATTATAGATGGAGTTCCCATTTACTTAAGGGAACTTTTGGGTGTAATTGTAACTATGAATTATAATTTGCAAACTTTTAAATTGTAAATTATAGTTTGAGTTCCCATTTCCCTAAAGGAACTTTTCAAACAAATGGGAACTCTAGCTACAATTTTGTAGTTTTGTAAATTAAAAATTGCATTTGGAGTTCCCATTTCCATAAATGTAAATTTTAAGGTAATTGGGAACCTCAACTACAATTTATAATTTTTTATTTTTACAAATTGTAAATTACAATTGGATTTCCCATTTCCATAAGGTAACCTTTCAAGGAAGCTACAACTATGAATTTCAATTCTCCAATTTAGAAATTTAAAAATTATTATTGAGTTCCTGATTTCCTTAATAGAAAGAGAATCATAAAATTTTAAACGGGATCCAGATTTCCTCAAAACAAATGAAAAGCGAAAATTGGCAAAAGGGATCAAGATTTCCCCAAAAAGCCAAAATGTGAAAAGTAATGCATTTATCCATTAAAAATTTAGAGTCAACACTAAAAGTAAAATTTGGTAAAAGCAAATGTGAAAAGGTAAGTTGGAGCCAAAAATCAAAATGGTAAAATAACATAAGTTTTGCATTTTCCATAGTTTTTTTTTAATGACCTCCATGGGAGAAATGTTGAAGAATTGAAAAATCAAGGTTTGCCACTCCAAAAACGATTTCTCAAGTAGTCTGGTGTGTTTAAATTCAATCATCACAAGGTAGGGTTTGTTCTTCGGCATGCATACGAACAAAGGCAACCATCCATTAAGTTACCATCTATGTAATCAAGTGGTCAAATCTCATCTCCAGGTATTTTCATAAGAGGACAAAGGGTTTATTTGGCCTATAAGGAAAATATTCTCTTTCTAGCTCTAGTAAAATAGATTTGTAGCAAAGAGAGCAAAGGGTTGCTAAAACTATTCATCATAACTTATACTGGTAGTTTTAATAATGATTTTTATTACAAAGGGATGAATATTCCAAGTGTGGAAAGGAGTATTTTCTAGTTGGAAGAATCATGGTAGAATTTTGGGGGGTTATTTGAAAATTTTCAATATTAAAAATTTCAACCCACATTCTTTGATTTGTAATGTGGTAAAAATGTATAAATAGAGGGCTTATCCTCTATTCTAAGGTTGTTGTTGTGGTTATTTATTTTTATCTACAAGTCTTGGCTCTTTCAAAAAATTGGGATCAACTTCTATGTGTATGTATTATCTCCCTTGCTAAGGTGGTTGTAGATGTACATGCATTATCAAGATCTAAGAGAATGTTTATATGTCTCCCTTATCTAATTTTGAGTAAACACACCATGCTTGTCACCATGGAAGCATTTTTAAACATTGATGTATGTAAGATTTTCTTCAAAAATAATAAAAAATTCATATTATTCTTACTCTTTCTTGTTGATGAAATGAAATAATATGTTCTATAAGTTCTATTGATTAGATATTTGGGTTTTTTGTCATTATTAGTTATCATTTTGCACATAGATCTATGTTATAAATCCCTTTAAGCATTATTTTCGTTAAGAAAATGTATTTCTAGGGTTTCATGAATCATTCAGGTATGTGAATTGTATTGGAACCAATGAATGTAAATCACTTCTAGTAGTTCCTACTCGCTTGCATTTTAGTCTTTTGCATTTTTGTCAAATAAGTGACGTCATGAATGTAGAATGAATCCCTATTTTTTTAAAAACACCATCACACAACCCTCTTATTATAACTATAAAACTATCCTACACCATCCTACTATTTAAATAATACCCCTTATTGCATACTATAAGTGTTATTTGTTTGCAGATACATAAATATTTGCATACTTAAATGTGTCTACTATTTATACTATAAAGATTAGCATTGCAGTCTTCCATCCATCCCTTTATTATTTTAAATTATTTATAATGGAGGTTGAAATCACATTCCCATCTATCTTCAGTAGCTTTATGTGACTTAGTGCATTTATTCACTCTGTGTGACAACCCTTCTCGAGTAGAGTGAATAATTCTAGTTGCGACCTGTCATCTTTTTTGTTCTTCATGCCAAAAATCTCCATGGATATTTAATTGAAAAATCCCTTTATGTGAGAAATCTACCCCTTAGGTTATCTCAACCTTGTTTAAGGAGAGCTATAAGTAGCAAGGAATTGACCATACCCTTTGTCAATACCTTCAAGTCATTATCTATATCCAGTCCATTATATATTCCAAACCCTTCCCTAGGTCTAATGATAGATCAACAAGTTTATTGATGTTGTTTGAAATTTTTATTCAAGCATGAAATCATGAGAAATAGAGGTTCACAACTAGGAACCAACATTCAATTGGTGTCATTTCCAGGTAAATAATTAGATCCTTGGTCTTTTATGTTATCGAGGAATCTTGCAGAGAGTTATAAGTGATTTATATTACAAACTTATCTACCTTTATTTGTGCTCTCTTGACTATCTATGTTATGTCAATAACACCCCTCAATTGGTTCCATTATTGGGTGAAATTTTTGTCACTCATGTTGCTGGGAACACTTGCAGAGAGATAGAGCTGGTTGTAAAATCAAGTTTGAAAAAGTCCTTTGCCAATATTTGATACAAGTAATCTAAACTATGTTTTCATACATGTTTATTCATACAATTTCATATGTTTGAAAATTAATATTGTTTGAGTATGCTTTTTATATTGACTGTCAATGTTGTAACACTCCATTGGGGATGTTTTGTGAATTCAAAGTTTTGATAATTGATATCTGTTGAACTTATTGCAAAGATTTCTGAATTTTTCATGTACTGACATGTTTTTAAATTCTTGAATATGAATCTAAAAATCCCAGTGTCTTTGATTTCATACATCATCACTAATTTCATCAAGATATGGTTTCAATATGTATCATTGAGAGTTTGTAAAGGGTTATATTCTAAAAGTTTGCTTCTAGTGGTGACTCCAAAACATCATCTAGTTTCAAAGAAAGATTAGTGCCCACTTTGAATACATTTAGCCTTGAGAGTTATTTTACATACAAGGTTAGAAGGATTGAGATCATTGTTCAAAGGTGACTAATAAAAACAACTTGTGTCACCCTTAAGTGTTCATAAAAAAAGGAGACAAGTTTGGAGGCCCATTAAAGAGTAAAGTTTAGATGCAATAGACTATTTAGATTGTTAAAATTATAGTAAATTGAAACTTTTATACATCGAAATTCCTATTATTGAAGACTATCATAGCTATTCTAACAAATTAGAATCCCATTGTCCCATTTATTATCCATCTCTTTCTCAACTGGATGAATCCCCTCCTAAGTCTGATTCCCCAATTCTACCTCACTCACTCACTCACTCACTCACAATCCCTTTCCATTTATTATTGAACCTCCATTGAACCAATCATGAGGCATATGGATCAAGATGTGAATGAACATCCTATCTTCCACATTCCTAGATTTAGGCCTATTAATTTCTATGAAATATAGTTTTACCCCAATGTGATTCCAAATTAAGTAAGTAAATGCCTTCCAAAAATTCAAGAGAACAATACAATCAGTGGTTATTAGAACTTGAGATATTTTCATAATATCATTAAATATTATGAGTTTGAGCATGAGGATGTTTGCATCAAAAATTTTGTCCACATTTTTTAAGAAGATGTTCATGAATGGCTCAATTCCATTCCCCATGGATGCATTGATTCATGGGAAGAAATGAAGAATGTTATCAAAATTCAATATGGTGATAGGATTAATCCTAGATTTATCTTAGATATGTTTGAAAACATTTAAAATAATACTAATGATTGTGTGTAGGAGTTTAATACATGGTTCAACAAGACCATGCTGTGTCTGACTAAAAACATTAGGCCTAGTGATATAGTGTGCTTGATTAAATATTGTGATGCCTTTGACAAGAAGGCTACGTACTAATTGCATGATAAGGATCCCATGAACCTATGGTTGGAATTCAATATGGCCATCCAAAATGATAATAACATAAATCTAATGGGTAATCCCATGAGCAAGTAGGCTAATGTAAAATTGGTTGATAAAAAAAATGTAGTTCACTAAGATAGCTAAACTTGAGGAAGTAGTTAATGCTTTGGCCTCTGTTATCAAGGAGATGTCATACAAGCTAACTAGGGACAAGAAGGTTCTACCTCATGGGTCTACAAGTAAGGATAAATCTTATAATCTGAATCAAGTACCAAAAAGTCCTAAACATGATGAAAGAATGGATATAAATCAGAATAGAGGGGATGGAAAAGAAGTGTCTGATCCATTAAATGCTAAAGTAAAAGTAGTGAATTATGATATTGACATTGATTGGTGTCATAAATTCTTCCTCCTACATCCTCTATGTGATACTTTTGAACCAATTTATGAAGATGATTATGACCCTAAGTTTTCATTTGATGATGATGATATTTTCATGTTCAATTGTCAATAATCCCAATGTAAGTTTTTTGCCTTCATAAAATTGATGAGTGCTACTACTACTGATCAATTTTTGAGTGTGATCAAGAAGGTATGTTTCCCAAATTTTGAATTTCATTTTGATTTCAATATGACATAATCATATGAATTACCTAGTCATGATGTAATTAAAGGTCTAAAGTGTTCTTTAAATGAAGTGTTTTGCATGGATTTCGAATTGGGTGACTTTCTTGGGAATATGGACATTATTGAGAAACTAATTGTTCTTGATGTTGGGCTTAACAATGAAAGTGTTTTTCAGACAATGTCATTAGATGAAGTTGGGTTTATCTTTTATGACCCTAATGATGAATGTTTTTTTCTAGTTTTCTTTCAAATAGTACTTTGAGGGAATTGAAAACATTATTGATCATGAGGCACTCCTAATTTTTACCTACCTTATCGCAGTTGAGTAACAAGCTTAATTAAAGTTAAAAAAGAGGTACCAAGATTGCTTGGTTTGGTCAAATCTAGACATGGAATCATACAGAGATGATTTATTTCAATATGTCATTTAATTATAGCCTATTAGCAATAGATTTAAGAATGTGTAAAGATTGATTTACTTCATCTTAGCCACCAATCTGTTGGAAAAGTTAAGGAGATTAAGGGATGATAAGATACCAAAGCTACTAGTTAATTATAAACATTTAAGACATTTCTTCAACTAAGGTCATGACTATGTATAGTATTATATAGTATATAGTCTTTTTGTTTCATTTTTTTGTTTCCCTTCTACTTTGGGCCTTGTTTGTACAGTACCTTTCATGTTTTTTATCGTCTTTTCATTTTCATATCCTCCTCATCTTTTTTTTAGTCTACATTGTTTGGTTGAGATTTCATGGGTGTTTTTTTGCAAATTATCAAGTTTGGACTTTGTGGCTCAATGTATTGGAACTTGGTCTTATGTTCTCAGCTTATTTGCACACCTATAGAGAATGTACATACCCAGGTGAGAGGTAATGTTGGTGCTCAGATTTGCACCATGTTTTTATGCAATTTTTTGACAGAGTAATGCATGTGAATTATGAGATCACATAGACTCATAAGATGAAAAATAAGAAAAATGTAAAGGTACAACCACACCATCATGTCACCTACCTATGTGGAAGAAAGTTGAAGGTATTAAAATAAAAAAAAATTAAGGCTTGAAAAATGGGGAGATACATGGATACAAGGAGAAACTTGGCAAAGATGTTCCCCTTTATGTTATGTATCTAGGGACATCATATATTAATGTATATGGGTTCATGGAGATACTGACATATGGTACACATCACCCTTAGTTAGTTATATGGGTCCAATATATTAGGATAATGGAGTAAGTTATGGAATTAGTGTATTGGGTAATGAAAGACATACATTGGGATTAATAAGTTACCCATCCATTGTTAGTTAGATAGAGGTCTCTATAAAGGAGATGACTATCATTGTAATACTATGTATCTAGGGACATGATATATTAATGTATATGGGTTGATGGAGATGACAAAATGTGGCACACATCCCCCTTAGTTAGTTATATAGGTCCAATTTATTAGGATAATGAAATAATTTAAGGAAGTAGTGTATTGGATAATGATAAGCCTATATTGGGATTAAGAGGTTACCCATCCATTATTATTTAGGTAGAGGTCTATCTAAAGGATATGACTATCATTATAAAGGTATCAAGTAAGCATTGGGTCTTATATTATAAGATGATATTGGAGGTTGTCCCTTTGAGG
This sequence comes from Torreya grandis, assembly GCA_037957365.1. NCBI lineage: Eukaryota > Viridiplantae > Streptophyta > Pinopsida > Cupressales > Taxaceae > Torreya > Torreya grandis. Next base: position 876,292 of record JARHVA010006248.1, read on the forward strand.
AGACATTATGGAGTTAATCCTTCCTAACAGAGTATTGTATGGTGTTGCCCTACCTAAAGGGTGATTATTATATTTCTATATATATTTCATATTTGGACATTTTGGTCCACAAATATCTTTTGTGTTGTGTTTATCTATATTATATTCTACATTATATCGAAATTTTATAAGTGTGGATCATAACAAGTGGTATTAGAGCTTTAATTTGGGCAATTTATGTGGAGTGAAACCCTAGTTTATTAGAATCATCAATATATTTCAATCTATTTTGAATTTATGTGCAATTTTTTAACTAGACAAGAATAATATTTCAAGGAAGTCTTAATAAACAAATCAAGCCCTTTTATTAGTTTTGAGGGAGTTATTTATATTTTAGGTTTTTTACTCATTTTACCATATATTTTTAAATATAAGTAATTTTTTGGTGAAAGTTTTACTCATATTGTACCATAATACAAAAAATCTACAAATAAAATTTCAAATTCTTTTGATGTGTTTCAAGTGGCTTATTTCACTTCTAGGGGTTTTTATATATTTACTCTATAAACCAAAATTTATGGAATTTTCTCATAAAATGTTTACTATAATTCCAATATCACGAGGAGAATTTACAGTCAAAATCTAGAACTATTTTGATCAGTTTTGAATGCTTTATTGACATTTTAGGGTTTCATGAACCTTAATTTTTTTTGTGGATCTTGTAGTTGCAAGTATTTTTAGGGGAGGATGATATTGATACTATAGAATGGTGGTTTATTTCTAAGGAGAATAATACTCAAACAATTTCTTGCCCAAAATAATTATCTCTTTCTCTAATCGGGCCTGCACAACATTGGTATACTCAATTGAGCTTTAGACAAAAGTGTTCGCCATGGAGAAAAATCCAACAAGTCTTCTTAGATAAATGGGATGTAAAAGAAAAAAAAGGATGAATAATAAGAAGAGAATGAAGATGTCAAAGAATAAAAAATAATAGAATAAAATAATGAAAATGAGTAAGAACATGCAAGTGAAGAAGAAGAAGAATTAGATGATAAGGGTTCAAATAATTTAGCTCTGAAAAAAATTGAGTCGATTTTTTAATTTCATGGATGCTTTCAAAAGAAGAAGTTTGTTGTGTCTATAAACCCTACCAATAATTATAATGTCATCAACATGATTATGACCAAGCATCTACATGTAAAAGCAAATAATATCAAAGAGGTACAGTAGATGGTAAGAATATTCAAGTATTTTAATATTTGAAACTTATTATGGAAAAACATGTTTTGCATTCAAATTTTTATGCTTTGGATATAGATGACGTGCATATGGTTCTTGGATATCCATATTTAGATACTTTGGGAACAATCAATATTAATGTTCAAGAGAAGTTCATGATGTTTTGGTACAAGAAACATGTCACTCTAGAGGATACCATAATGGGAAAGGTACTAATAATATTCAAGGTAGATGATGAGGATGAGATTGAATTAGGTGATGAAGATCATGTGAAAGATTTATATGAATACATAGATGTAGAAATAATAAAATTAAAATAAAACACTTAACCTACTCAAGAGACAAAGGAACCACAAAATCAAAAGGTGGAAGAAGTAGAAGAAAAGGTCGATAAGGTCAAAGTATCATAAAAAGTTGAGGTATATATATACCCACTTCATCATGAGAGGAAATAATTATGAAACCATGTGAGGGAGTTTCATAATAACAAAAACTTTGGCTATATAATGAATCATATTTCCAATAACTATGGTTATGCATAGAAGCTAAAGAATACCTACTATGGTGATGGATGGAATCATAGTAGTGCAATGGAATATGGTACATGAAATCACAAGAGGAATAATTATGCATAGATACAAAAATAGTAAAATTATTATTATAGATGAAATCAAAGGAGCACAAGGGAATTTGGAAATAAAATTGAATAGATATCACTTATCAAGATCACATATGGATGGCTAGATGATCGATATTGGAGACAAGTGTGTAATGATTTGAAGAACACTCAGTTTCTTCTTATATTTTAGAGATGAAACATATCAAGGATGAAATAAATGCTATGTATCTAGGGACATAATATATTAATGTATATGAGTTGATGAAGATGCTGAAATGTGGTACACATCCCCCTTAGGTAGTTATATGGGTATAATATATTAGGATAATGGAGTAACTTGTGGAATTAGTGTATTGGGTAATGATTCGCCTACATTGGGATTAATAGGTTACCCATCCATTATTATTTAGATATAGGTGTATATAAATGAGATAAATATCACTGTAAAGGTATCGATTAAGTATTGAGTCTTGTATTATAAAAGGATATTGAAGATTGTCCCCTTAAAGAGACATTGTGGGGTTATTCCTTCCTAAATGAGTACTATACAATATTGCCCTACCTTAAGGGTGATTATTATATTTTGTGCATATATTTTATATTTGGACATTTTGGTCTACCAATATTTGTTGTGTTATGTTTGTCTACATTATATTCTCTATTGCATCCAAATATCATAAGTGTGGATAAAAAAAAAGGGGTAACAAAGCTTTGATTTAAAAAAATTGAGTGGAGTAAAATTCTAGTTTATTTCAATCATCAATATATTTCAATTCATTGAAAATTTAAGCACAATTTTTTTAACTAGATATGAAGAATATTTCAAGGAACTCTCAATAAAAAATTGATCCCTTTTGATCAATTTTAAGGGAGTTATTCATATTTTATGGTTTTTACTCATTTTATCATATATTTTTAAATATAAGTAATATTTTTGGTAAAATTGTTATTGGTGTCTATAGGAAAACTATGGAGAAAATGTTATAATTCTTATGATATGTTTTGAGTGGTTTATTTCAATTTTAGGGTTTTTAAAATATTAATTCTATAGACTAAAATTTGTGGATTTTTTTGAAAAAATATCTATTAGAGTTCCACTATCATGAGTAGAATCTAAAGTCAAAATTTGGGACTACTTTTATTAGTTTTGAATGAGTTATTGATATTTTAGGGTTTCATGAACCCTGATTTTTTTATGGATCATGAATTTGTAAGTATTTTTATGGGAAGATGATATTGATTATATATAATGGTGGCTAATTTTTAAGGAGTATAATACTCAAGAATTTTTTTGGCAAACATAATTATCTCTTTTTTTGACTAGGCGTGCACAACATTAGTTTAATCAATTGAGCTTCACACAAAAGTATTCTTCATGGGAAAAATTTGAACAAGCCTTCCTAGATCAATGGGATATTAAAAAAAAGGATGAAGAAGAGGAAGAAAATAATGATGGTGATGAAGACTATAACGAAGATGCTGAAGAAAAATAATTAGTGGAAGAAAATAATGACAATGAGTAAGAACATGCAAGTGAAGAAGAAAAAGAAGAATTAAATGATAAGGGTTCAAATAATTTGGCATTAAAAAAAGTTGAGTCAATTTCTCATTTTTATGGATGCATTAAAAATAATAAGGTTTTTGTGTCCATAAACACTATCAAGAAATATAATTTCATCAACATGAATGTGACCAAGCATCTACATGTTCAAGCAATGAATATCAAAAAAGTTCTAGTAGATGGTAAGAATATTCAAGTGCTTGAATATTTGAAACTTATTATAAATAAATATTTTTTGCATTCAAATTTTTATGCTTTGGATATGGATGATGTGGATATGGTTTTTCAATATCCATGGTTACAGATTTTGGTAATAATCAATAGTAATATTCAGAAGAAGTTCATGAAGTTTTGGTATAGGGAAAAAGTCACTTTATAGGATATCATAGTGGGAAGGACACCAATAATAGTCAAGGTAGATCATGAGGATGAGATTAAATTAGGTTATGAAGAGCATGTGAAACATTTATATGAATACATAGATGAAGAAATAATACAATCAAAACAAAACACTTTATCTAATCAAGAGACAAAGGAAACACCAAAGAAAAAGGTGGAAGAGGTAGAGAAAAATATGATAAGGCTAAAGTATCAAAAAATGTTGAGGTATATAAACATCCACATCAAAATGAGAGGAAAAATTATGTAGCCATGTGATGGAGTGTCATAATAACAAGTACTTTGGCTATATAATAATTCAGAGTTCCAATAACTATGGCTATGCATGGAAGCCAAAGAATACCTACTATGGTCATGGATGGAATTAGAGTAGTGAAATAGAATATGGTACATGGAATCAAAATAAGAAGAATTATGCATGGACACTAAAGAAGTATACTTATGATCATGAATGGAATCAAAACAGCATAAGAGAATTTGGAAATAAGCTTGGAGAGCTGTCATCGATTAGTATCACATATGGATGGCTAGATGATCAAGATTGGAGACAAGTGTGAAATCATTTAAAGCACAATCATTATTTGGTTTCTTCCTATGTTTCAAGGATGAAACATGTCAAGGAGGGAAGTAATGCTATGTATATAGGGACATGATATATTAATTTATATGGGTTGAAGGAGATGCCTACATGTGGTACACATCCTCCTTAATTATTTATATGGGTCCAGTATACTAGGAGAATAAAGTAAGTTATTAAATTAGTGTATTGGGTAATGATCAACCTCCATTGGGAATAATAGGTTACCCATCCATTATTAGTTAGATAGAGGTGTATATAAAGAAGATGATGATCATTGTAAAGGTATCATGTAAGCCTTGAGACTTCTATTGTAAGAGGATACTGGAGGTTGTCCCCTTGAAGAGACATTGTGGATTTATAAGTATGGATCATAACAAGGGTATCAGAGCTTAGATTTGGGCAATTTTTGTGGAGTGAACCCCTAATTTTTTGGAATCATCAATATATTTCAATCCATTGCAAATTTATGCACAATGTATTTACTAGATATGAATAATATTTCAAAAAAATCTCAGTAAAAAAATCAATCTCTTTTGATCTATTTTGAGGGAGTTATTCATATTTTAGGGCTTGTACTCATTTTGTCATATCTTTTGAAATATAAGTAATTTTTTTGTTAAATTTTTTATTGATGTTGTATCACAATATAGGAAAGCTATGGACAATATTTCAGATTTTTTTGATACTTTTTGAGTGGTTTATTAAAATTTTAGTGTTTTTAATATATTCATTTTATAGACCAAAATTTGTGGAATTTTTTCTCAAAATTTTTACTAGAGTTCCAATATCATGAGGAGAATCTAAAGTAAAAATTTGGGACTATTTTGATAAAATTTGAATGATTTATTGACATTTTAGGTTGCCATAAACCCTAGTTTTTTTTGTGGATCATGAAGTTAAAATTATATTTAGGGGAGGATGATACTAATTCTATAGAATGGTGGATCCTTTTTAAGGAGAATAATACTCAAACAATTTTATGGAAAACATAATTATCTCTTTCTTTGACTAGGGCTACACAACATTGGTTGAATCAATTGAGCTTTACACAAAAGTATTCTTCATAAAAAAAAATGAAACATGTCTTCTTAGATCAATGGGATATAAAAGAAAAAAATAATGAAGAAGAGGAAGAAAATAATGATGGTAATGAAGAAGAGAATGAAAATCTTGAAGACAAAATTAGTGGAAGAAAATAATGCCAATGAAGAACATGCAAGTGAAGAAGAAGAAGAAGAAGAAGAATTGGATGATACGGGTTCAAATAATGTGGCTCTAAAAAAAATTGAGTCAAAATTTAAATTTCATGGATGCATTCAAATGAAGAAGGTTTTTGTGTGTATAAACCATACTAGTAATTATAATTTCATCAACATGAATGAAGCCAAGCATCCAAATGTTCAAGTGAAGAATATCAAAGAGTTTCAAGTAGATGGTAAGAATATTTGAGTGTTTGAATATTTGAAACTTATTACGTAAAAACATGTCTTGCATTTATATTTTTATACTTTGGATATAGATGATGTGGACATGGTTCTTGGATATCCATGGTTAGATACTTCGGGAACAATCAATATTAATGTTGAAAATAATTTCATGAAATTTTGGTATAGAAAAAAGAAGGTCAATTTAAAGGATATCATAGTGGGAAGGGCACCAATAATAGTCAAGGTAGATCATGAGGATGAGATTTAATGAGTTGATGACGAGCATTTGAAATATTTATATGAAGACATAGATAAAGAAATAATAAAATCAAAATTAATCACTTAATCTACTCAATAGATAAAGGAAACACCAAAGTAAAAGGTAGAAGAGGTAGAAGAAAAGGTTGATAAGGTGAAAGTATAAAAAAAATGAGGTATATATATATATATATATATATATATATATATATATATACATACATCATAATGAGAGAAAAAATCATGGAACCATGTGAGGAAGTCTCATAATAACAAGTACTTTGGTTATATAAGAAATTAGAGTTCTAATAACTATGGATATGCATGGAATCCAAAGAATACCTAATATGGCCATGGATGGAATCAGAGTAGTATAGTAGAATATGGTACATAGAATCATATGAAGAATAGTTATGTATAGATAATATATTAGTACAATTATGATCATGGATGGAATCAAAGGAGAACAAGGGAATTTAGAAACACGATTGGAGAGTTATCTCCTATCATGGTCAAATATGGATGACTAAGTGATTGAGATTGGAGACAAGTGTGCAATGATTTGAATCACACTCACTATTTGCTTTTTTCCTATATTTTGGGGATGAAACATGTCAAAGAGGAAATTAATTCTATGTATCTAGGGACATGATATATTAATGTATATGGGTTGATGGAGATACAGACATGTGTCACACATCCCTCTTAGTTAGTTATATGGATCTAATATATTAGAGTAATTGATTAACATATATAATTAGTGTATTGGGTAATGATCAGCCTACATTGGGATTAATATGTTACCCATTCATTTTTAGTAAGATAGAGGTCTATATAAAGGAAATGACTATCATTTTAAAGGTATAAAATAAGTATTGAGTCTTCTATTGTAAGAGGACATTGGAGGTTGTCCCCTCGAAGAGCCATTATGGAGTTATTCCTTGGTAAAGGAGTATTGTATGGTGTTGCCCTACCTTAAAGGTGATTATTCTATTTTTCCATATATTTCATATTTGGACATCTTCATCCACCAATATCTATTATGTTGTGTTGATCTACATTATATTTTGCATTATATCCAAATATTAAGAGTGTGAATCATAACAAGTGGTATTAGAGCTTCAATTTGGAGAATTTGTGTGGAGTGAAATCCTATCTTTTTAGAATAATCAATATATTTCAGTCCATTGCAAATTTGTGCATAATTTTTTCAATAAATATGAAGAATATTTCAAGGAATTATCAGTAAAATATTATAGCCCTTTTGTTTAGTTTTGAGGGATTTATTCATATTTTAGTGTTTGTACTTATTTCATCATATCTTTTCAAATATAAGTAATTTTATTTTGAAATGTTTACTAATGCTTTACAATAATATAGGAAAGGTATAGATAAAATTTTATATTCTTTTGATGTGTTTTGAGTGGTTTATTGTAATTTTAGTGTTTTTAATATATTCACTTTATAGATCAAAATTTGTTGAGTTGTTTCACAAATGTTTTTCTGGAGTTCCACTATCATGAATATATTGTAAAATCAAAATTTGGGACAATTTTGATAAATTTTTAATGCGTTATTAACATTTTACTATTTTATAAACCCTTGCTTTTTTTGCATCATGAAGTTGTAAGCATTTTTAGGGGAGGATGATATTGATGCTATAGAATGGTCGCTCCTTATTAAGGAGAATAATACACAAATTTTTTTATGGATAATAAAATTATCTCTTTGCATTATATTCAAGTATTATAAGTGTGGGTCATAACAAGTGGTATAAGAGTTTTTATTTGGATAATTTGTGGGTTTGCATAACATTGGATTAATCAATTGAGCTTCACACAAAAGTATTCTTCATGGGAAAAAATGGAATAGGTCTTCTTAGATCAATGGGATATAAAATAAAAAAAGGATGAAGAAGAGAAATAAAATAATGATGGTAATGAAGAAGAGAATGAAGATATTGAAGAAAAAAATTAGTTGGAATCAAATACTTTGGCTCTAAAAAAATTAGAGTCAATTTTTCAATTTCATAGATGGATTCAAAAGAAGAAGGTTGTTGTGTCCATAAACCCTACCAACAAATATAATTTCATCAATATGAATGTGGACAAGTATCTACATGTTCAAGCAAAGAATATCAAAGAGGTTCAAGTAGATGGTACAAATATTCAAGTGTTTCAAGATTTGAAAATTATTATGGAAAAATATGTTTTGCATTCAGATTTTTATGCTTTCGATATTGATGATGTGGATATGGTTATTGTATATTCATGGTTAGAGACATCGAGAACAATCAATATTAATGTTGAGAATAATTTAATGAAGTTTTGGCATAGGAAAAAGGTCACTTTACAAGATATCATAGTGGGAAATTCACCACTAATAGTGGAAGTAGATCATAAGGATGAGATTGAATTAGGTGATGAAGATCATGTAAAAGATTCATATGAAGACATAGATAAAGAAATAATACAATCAAAACAAAATACTTAATATACTCAAGAGATAAAGGAACCACCAATTCAAAAAGTGGAAGAGGTAGAAGAAAATGTTGATAAGGTCAAAGTATCATAAAAAGTTGAGGTATATATACACACACATCGTCATGAGAAGAAACAATCATGGAGCCATATTAGGGAGTGTCATAATAACAAGAACTTTGGCTATATAAAATATCAGAGTTGTAATAACTATATATGCATGGAAGCCAAAGAATACCTACTAATGGTCATGGATGGAATCAGAGTAGTGAAATAGAATATGGTACATGGAATCACAAGAGGAATAATTATGCATCAACACCAAATCAAAGCAATTATTAGCATGGATGGAATCAAAAGAGCACAATGGAATTTTGAAAAAATCTTGGAGAGATATCACCTATCAAGATCACATATGTATGGCTAGATTATCAAAATTAGAGACAAGTGTGTAATGATTTGAAGCAAACTCATTATTTGGTTTCTTCATATGTTTCATGGATGAAACATGTCAATGAGAGAAGTAATTCTATGTATATAGCGACATGATATATTAATTTATATGGGTTGATGGAGATACCTACATATGATACACATCCCTCTTAGTTAATTATATGGGTTCAATAAATTAGGATAATTAACTTGTTGAAATAGTGTATTGGGTAATGATTGACCTACATTGGGATTAATAGGTTACCCATCCATTGTTAGTTAAATAGAGGTGTATATAAAGGAGATGACTATAATTGTAAAAGTATCAATTAATCCTTGAGTCTTCTGTTGTAAAAGGATATTAGAGGTTGTCCCTTCAAAGAGACATTGTGGAGTTATTCCTTCCTAAAGGAGTATTGTATGGTGTTGCCATACCTTAAGGGTGATTATTATATTTCTTCATATATTTTATATTTAGGAATCTTGATCCACTAATATATATTGTGTTTTTTTTATCTACATTATATTATGTATTATATCCAAATAAATTAAGTGTGGATCATAACAAGTGGTATCCGAGCTTAGATTTGTGCAACTTATGCGGAGTGAAACCCTAGTTTTTTGGAATCACCAATCAATCCATTGAGAATTTATACACAATGTTTTTAATAGATATTAATAATATTTCAAGGAAGTCTCGATAAAAAATTGAGCCATTTTGATCAATTTTGAGGGAGTTATTCATATTTTAGGTTTTATACTCATTTTATCATATATTTTTAAATATAAGCAATTTTTTGGTGAAATTTTTACTAATACTATATCATAATATTAAAAATATAATAATTTTTTTTAGATATTTTGATATGTTTTGAGTGATTTATTGCAATTTTAGGGTTTTTAATATATTATCTCTATAGATGGAAATTTGTAGAATATTTTCACAAACTATTTATTAGAGTTCCATTATCATGAATAGAATCTACAGAAAAAATTTAGGACTATTTTGATCAGTTTTGAAAGAGTTATTGACATTTAGGGCCTCATGAACCCTTTTTTTTTGTAAATCTTGAAGTTACAAGTATTTTAGGGGAGGATGATATTGATGCTATAGAATGGTGGATCCTTTCTAAGGAGAATAATACTAAAACATTTTTTTGGTATACATAATTATCTTTTTTTGTTTTTGAGCCTACACAACATTTGTTTAATCAATTGAGCTTCACACAAAAGTATTCTTCATAGGAAAAAATGGAATAGGTCTTCCTAGATCAATGGGATATAAAAGAAAAAGAGGATGAAGAAGAGGAATAAAATAATGATTTTAATGAAGAAGAGAATTAATATGATGAAGAGGAAAAATTAGTGTAAGAAAATAATTAAAATGAGGATGAAAATGCAAGGTAAGAAGAAGAAGAAGTATTAGATGATAAGGGTTCAAAAAATTTGTCTCTAAAAAATCAAGTCAATTTTTTAATTTCATGGATGCATTTAAAAGAAGAAGGTTATTGTGTCTGTAAACCCTAGCATTAAATATAATTTCATCAACATAAATGTGGCCAAGCATCTACATGTTCAAGAAAATAATATCAAAGAGGTTTAAATATATGGTAAGAATATTTGAGTGTTTGAAGATTTGAAACTTATTATGGAAAAATATGTTTTGCATTTAGATTTTAGTGTTTGGATATGGATGATATGGATATAATTCTTGGATATCCATCTTTAGAGACTTTGGGAACTATCAATATTAATATTTATAAGAATTTCATAAAGTTTTGGTATAGTAAAATAAATGTAACTTTACATGATATCATAGTGGGAAAGGCACCAATAACAGTCATAGTAGATCATGAGGATGAGATTCAACTAGGTGATTAAGAGCATGTGAAAGATTGATATGAATATATAGATGAAGAAATAATACAATAAAAATAGGACACTTAATCTACCCAAAAGATAAAGTAACCACCAAAGCAAAAGGTGGAAGAGGTAGAAGAAAAAGGTTGATAAGGTCAAACTATCAGAAAACATTGAGGTATATAGATACCCACATCATCATGAGAGGAAAAAACCACAAATGCATGTGAGGGAGTGTCATAATAACAAGAAATTTTTCTATATAAAAAATTAGAGTTACAATAACTATGGCTATGCATGGATGCCAAAGAATAACTACTATGGTCATGGATGGAATCAGAGTAGTGCAGTGGAATATGGTACATGGAATCACAAGAGGAATAATTATGCATGGAAACTAAAGAAATATAATTATGATCATAAATGGAATTAGAGCATAAAGGAATTTAAAAATAACCTTGGAGAGATATCCCCTGTTAGGATCACATATGGATGGCTAGATGATCTAGATTGGAGACAAGTGTGCAATGATTGGAAGCACACTCATTATTTTGTTTTTTCCTATTTTTTAGGGATGAAACAAGTCAAGGATGGAAGTAATGTTATGTATCTATGGATATGATATGTTAATGTATATGGGTTGATGGAGATGCTGACATGTGGCAAACATCCCCCTTAGTTATATATATGGCTTCAATATATTAGGATAATGGAGTAACTTGTGAAATTAATGTATTGGGTAATGATAAACCTACATTCAGATTAATAGGTTGCCCATCCATTATTAGTTTGATAGAGGTCTATATAAAAGTGATGACCATCACTCTAGAGGTATCAAGTAAGAACTAAGTCTTCTATCATAAGACGATATTGGAGTTTATCCCCTTGAAGAGACATCATGGAGTTATTCCTTTCTAAAGGAGTATTGTATGGTGTTTCCCTGCCTTAAGGATGATATTCTATTTTTGCATATATTATAAATTCAGACATCTTGGTCTACTAATATCTATTCTATTTTATTTATCTACATTATATTTCGCATTATTTACCAATATTATAAGTGTAGATCATAACACCTTGACTGTAGTTTGATTGAGGAAAATTAAAAATAATGATATAAGTTTCCACTGAAAGTATGATAGGCCAAACAAAATTGCATTTGAGGAGGTAGAAGTATAAGGGAAGTATCATGGGGAAAAAATAATTATAATAAATAGATAATAAAAATACAAGGTGTGAATTGCACTCCCATCCCCAAAACCCACAGAGGCAAATAAGAGAATGTAGGAGGACAACAAAAATATTGATAGTTGTATTGGTAGAATGGAGAGAGTTGAAAACAAATTGAACACAAAAACTTCATTTATTAATTCAAAAACATGAATTAGAATAAATACATCAAGGATGCAACTAAAAATAGGTGAGAAGTCCATAAAAACTGGTGAAAAGAGGTAAGAACTCCATATAATCTAGAGAGTTATGCAATAATAACTAAAAATAATGTAATACTTCTAACTACCTACCTACTATGCTAATATTCCCCCCTTATTAAATTATTTTTACAAACATCATATTCTTGATAGTGGACCCCTCTTCTTTTAAACATGGTAAAAAAAATATACATTGCCCATGTAGCCTTCTCAATTTTTGAGGTGGTATTCCACCTTTATGACTTCATGGTCTTGGTGGCACCTTGATTTTTCTTTACATGATTACCACAAACATAAAAGTGATAAGATTACATCTCTCTATTTTATACACTTTGTTGGTTTCTCATATTTTCACAAACTCTTTTCTAAGAACCTAGGGCTAATTTAGGGCTTTAAGTCCCATAATGTTCTTCATTAGGAGGTACCAAATTAGAAAATAATGATTAGTAATTTTATTAAAATCCATAGTGCATAATAAAACCATACCACACATAGCATAAAATAAACACACTAAAAAATTTCACCATAACAATGATGCAACCCCATCAAGAGTGACTCATAAGAGGACCCAAATTGTCCGCTAGCCTTCATGTAACCTCTAGCCTCCAATAATGTGATAATACATGTTTTGTAGTAAGAGATGTGAATTGAAGGTGACCTCATCAGTTGACTCTTCATTTTTATTAGTATCTAGTGGATGTACTACTTGAGCAACATTAGATTAACTAAGTTTAAGTTTCACTTTGAGAACATCTTTTGCTCGAACATGACATTCCCATGTCGTATGACCTTTCTTCTTGTAGTAGTGGCATTTTATGTTTCTTTTGTCAATGTTATAATTTTATGAAAATTTCAAGAATAAAGTGAATTCTTTTATTGTGAAATGAATTCATCTTCTAGAGGTATCCTTTTATCTTTCATGATTAATGATGAAATCATATCATCAAGGGAATGTGATGGTATTTGGTTAAGATTAAATATAATATTTTTATATTTGTATGGTAGACTATTTAGTAGAATTGGTTTTGCATTCTAATCTTTGATATTAGTTTTTAACTTTTCATGTTGCCTAATAAGAGACCTTATATTGTTTATATGGTTGGACATAGTAATTTCGTCATCCATTTTGAATTTGTATAACTACAATTTTAGTGAAAATTGATCATTTATCACTTTTGCACCAAACATGGTGTTGAGTATAGTCCAAATTTCATTTGATGTAGCTTGGAATATAAAGGTGTAAGGCCAATAAAAGATTTCAATTTATCATCTTTTATTTTCCACTCAAATAATTTACTTCCATCAATGGGTTGTTTCTCATCTGCATTTATGACAACCCACCAATTTTTATACATGAGTTGCATTTGTATTTTAACCATCTGTATGAATGTTTAAACTAGAATATTTATCTATGGGAATTTGAATTTCCATATTGAAACAAAGAGACATAGATCAATATAATAAGAGGAAGAAATTTGTAAAAGTACTAGGATTGAAACATTGACAAGTAGATGAAATTGGCCTGGGATTATAAATCTACAATAATTCTTGCTAGAATATATTCAAAAAATTCCAACTCATAAATGTAATAAAAAAAAAGCTTGAATCAGTTTCTTGTATGTTCATCCTTAAGAGCATCGATATGATCTAAACACTTTGATAATTTAATGAGTTAGTAAGATTTAAATCCTTGTCCTCCTGATAATGGCATCTTCAAAATTCCAATGCTTCTACTGTGTTTTGGTCTTCCACGGTACATGATATGTTTTTGATGTACTACTACATTGAAGTATTAAGAACTTATACCAATGTCTTTATCCTCCTTCTGGTGTCTCATAACTTCTTTAGATATTTTTTAGATTATATGTCAACCTCCTCATGTCAAATTCTCTATAGATTGTCCAACCTATAATATTTTCAACACAAGTATAGAACCGTGCCTTTTAAGCTTTGATATAAAACTATTGGTAGATTTGAGAGATATGAATACAAATTGCACACATATAAACTTAATTGATTTATTCACAAACATAGAGCATAATATATACATCAAAGATGCAACTAACAATAAGTGAGATGTCCATAAAATATTAGGAAAATAGGTGAGAACTTTATAGGATATGGAGAGTTATAAAACAACAACTAAAAATATTATAATACTTCTAACTGCCTACTTGCTACACTAATAATTTGACTACAAGTTTGACTTTTTTACAAATTGTAAATTATCTCTACTATTCTGGATCCTTCTAGTGAAAACAAAGATAAGAATATGGTTAAAATGGGAAAGGGAAATACAATTAACAATAATATAATATTGAAATTTTTAGTTGAGTCTCTAGATCCTATGGAGAAAGAGAAAGGAATAGGTGGGAAATATTAAAAGAACAAAAGTATAGGTGCCTAATTGGCTGACATGAAAGGAATGTATCATAACATCAGTTCATGTTTGGTATTAAATATGGAGAAAAATATAACAATACTAATAGAATTTACAAATGGACATCTTCATCCCATAATTATAATGTGGTTTTTTCAAACTCCATAACTAACTAGGTAAACTTCCCATTTGAGAACGTTATAAGTGACGAATGTGGAAGTGGTAGTGTTAATACCATTGCTATAGTGGGTGGAAGCATAAAGAGAAGGTGCCTCACCTCCAAGCCATCCTCTAGATAAGGTTTTATAGCATCTATTTATTCATCTCCAAATGAATATTTTGGAGGTTCATGTCCCTATCACTAGAGAGTATATGATTGTAAACCTCTCCAAAACATTATTGATTTACAAATTTTTGCATTACAATCACCACAAAATTCTTCAACATTGAATGGATATAGCAAAGCATCTGACCTAGCCCTTATAGATGAGAGATCATTATTTTAGTTCCTTTTTCACACTATTAATATAGAATCCAATGCCCCTATCAATATCAATACAAATTTACAAAATAGAATGGAAAAAATGCCTACTCCTCTTCACTAACATGACTACAATAAATAGTATGGATGACTCGATGAATTTGTATGTTCTCACCTTGAGTTGTTTTTCATTGAGGTAGACTTTATTCATCTATGAGAAACATCCCATGATACATTATCTATAACTAATTTCATATCAAAAATTTTAGATGCAACTATTTATTCTCCTTTTGGAATAGCCAGAATGCTAACTATAACAATAAACCTTATAGCATAGTCTCAGATGCATCATTTAAGAAATGGCATATTTATTAATTCAAAGGATGTAAAAGGATCTTATTTAGATCCATCAACTATGGTGAAACTAGTTCCTAACTTTGGAAATCCTACACATTTACATGGAGAGGTGTTGAAACAAACTCAAGGCCTAACATCAAAGACTTTAGTAGGTGATAGAAACATTAACACCATTTATAGTTACCAGTCATGATCTCTTACATCATAAGGTTGCAAGAAACCATGAAAAAGGTAGTATAAATGTATCTAATTATGTTCAAGGTAACCAATAAACTGGTAGGTGGTGAAGATTCCTTTGTCAATCATTGTTAGATTAGAGTTTTGTTTGTTCATGCATATTCCTTTAGATATCTAGTCACTTATATTTTGAAGAGGAATCTACCAAAGTTTTAGTAGATTGAATTGTTAGGGTTACTGCACTAGATTCATTAATTCATTCAAAATATAAATGGAACCTAAATTATGATGTTAGAAGAAAATATCTAGTGATTTTATGTGGACAGGTGATTCCTTGAGACTGTGTGATTATTGGGTTAATGGAGGAAGGGTAGGATATTTCCTTAGCCTAGTTTCAGTGGTTGAATAATTATTTTAAAATGTGGTATGTCATTGTTCACACAAAGTCTAGATTTTATAATCAAATAATGGATACAGATAATGGATGAGCTCTAGAAAAATATTCTATACTATTGTCATTTGCTAAACTAGGTTGGAATGGAGTTGGGTGAGAAATCAATAAATTGCAAAATTTAAAAAACTATAGATGAGGCCCCCAAAGTCCCTAGGAGATTTTAGTGGGAAGACTAATTTTAAAAATTCAAGTCTCTAAAATTCAATTGAAAATTATAGTCAACTCTCCCAAATCCATTGGTCAAAGCGAATGTAGAAAAGTCAACTCAAGAGGAACTTTTAGGAGATTTGAAGGAGAAATATAATTTTCCAAATGTGTAAATTACAAATTGCACTTAGATCTCACAAACCCTCTTTCAATTCCAATCAACATAAGTTCATAATACAAATAGAAAATTTTAAGGTCATCTATAACATTGTAATTTTTCAAAATTGCAAATTACAGTTGGACTTCCCATATCCATGAGGGTCCTAGTGCAAGTGGGAATGTTTAAGACCATTTGTAATTTTATAATTTTTTAACATTGTAAATTATAGTTGGATTTCCCATTTCCTTGAGATAAATTTTGAGGGTAATTTCAAATGTGGATTCAAATGTGTGAATTTATAAATTGCAAATTGTAGTTGGAGTACCGATTCCCTAAACGAAATTTTTAGCGAAATGATAACTCCACTGTAATTTGCAATTTTGAAGTTTTAAAAATCAAAATTTTCAATTGGAGTTCCCATTTCCCTAAAAGTTCCTTTAGGGAAATGGGAACTCCACCTGCAATTCATAGTTATAATTCCCCTTGAATGTTTCTTCAAGGAAATGGGAACTTCAGCGATAATTTACAATTTTACAAATTATAAATTGTAGTTGGAGTTCCCATTTACCTAAAGGAAAATTTTCATGGAAATCAAAACCCCAACTATAATTTGCAATTTTATAGTTTTGTAAATTAAAAATTGCAAAACAAAGAGAATTACAAATTTGCGAATGGGACCTAGATTTCCCCAAAACAAAGGAAAAGTTCAAACTTACAAAAGTGAGCAAGATTTCCCTAGAAGTCCAAAATGTTAAAAATAATGAATTTATGCATTAAAAATATGGAGTTGACTCTAAAATAAAAATTTGATAAAAGCAAATGTGAAAAAATCAAAGGTGTGAAAAAAAGGGTTGGAGAAAAAAAGCAAAAAGGTAAAATAACCTAAATTTTGTATTTTCCATTATTTTTTCTTGTTCAAACACATCCATGGGAGAAATGTTGTAGGATTGTAAAATCAAGGTGGGACACTCCAAGGAGGATTTCTCAAGCAACCATGGGTTTGGTGTGTTGAAATGAAATCTTCATAAGGTAGGGGTTGTTCTTTGACATGCACATGAAGAAGGGTAATTATCCTAGAAATTTCTAATTGTGCAAGTGGTCAAAGGGAATCTTTAGGTAGTTACATAAAATTACAAAGGGTTTGTTTATCCTACAAGGTGGATTTCTCTTTTTCTCTCAAGTGAAATTTATTTCAATCCAATAAAGCAAAGGGTGTTGACAATCTTCATCATTACTTATAGAGACAGTTATAACAATTTTTTTTCTTGTAAATGGATGAAGATTCCAAGTGCAACAAGGAGTATTTTCCAATTGGGATCATCTTAGTGGAATTTTAGGTGTTGTATGTAATTTTTAAATATTAAAAATTATAACCCATATTCTTAAATTTGTAAAGTGGTAAAAATGTATAAATAGAGGTCTTGTCCTCTATCTAAGGTTATTATTTTTGGTCTTTATTTTTCTCTCCAAGTCTAGGCTCTTTCAAAAAAAAAAGGGATCAAATGTTGTGTGTATGTATGGTCTCTCTTAATAAGTTGGTTGAAATTGTATAGCTATTAACAAGCTCTAAGAGCATGTTTATATGTCTCCCCTATCCCACATGGATCAAACTGACCATGTTTCTCCCCATGGTAGTAGTTTGAAACACTGATGTATGTAGGATTTTATTTAAAAATAATGGAAAATACATGTGATTCTCACTATTTATTTTTTATGAAATGCAATAATGTGTTTTAAAAGTTATATTGATTGGATATTTGGGTTTGTCTTCATTACTTATTATCATTTTGGACACAGATCTAGGTTATAAATCCCTTTCAACATTGATTTTTGTAAATATGTTGTTGAATGACACTTTAGGGCACCCTAGGTTATAGATTCAATATGAAAAGGTATTTGAGATTTTAGTTATAGTGTATGATATAGGGTTTCAGGAATCATTTGGGTATTTACATTATATTGGCACTAATGGATGTAAATCACTCCTGGTAGTTCCCACTTTCTTGAATTTTAGTCGATTGTATTTTTTCCAAACAAGTGAAGTCACGAATGTTGAAATAATCCCTACTATTTTAAAACCACCAACACACCACCCTTTTTTATAACTATAAAATAGTCCTATCCTATCTTACCCTACAATTAATACCCATTATTGCATCTTATTAGTGTTATTTACCTAGAGATGCATGAATATTTGCATACTTAAAATGTGTCTTCTATTTGTGATTTAAATATCAACATTGTAGTCTTCCATTTAGCCCTTTTTTGTTGAAAATTATTTAGAATTAAGGTTGAAATCACATCCTCATATGTCTTCTATATCTTGTATGTGACTTAGTGCATTTGTTCACTCCATGTGACAACCCTTCCTGGGTGGAGTGAATAAGTTAAGTTGTGCCCTGGTCATATTTTTTATTTATGAAAAAAATACTCATGGAGATTGAATTTTAGAATCCCTCCCCTTATATTCTCTCCCCTTTGTTTAGGTAGATTGAGAAGTAGTAGGGAGTTGACTATACCCTTTGTCGGTGCCTCCCAGTCATTATCTACATTTGATCCATTATTGATGCCAGACCCTTACCTAGATATAAAGACATATCATCAGGTTTTTCATCTTTGCTTTCCATTTTTCCTCTAGTGTGAAAGTCCAATCAATAGAGTTTTACAACTAGGAACCAACACCTCTCTCAAAAAATTACATAAATACATGATGCAAATATGAACACCAATAGAACAAATCCATCGTGGTGGAATTGAAGTTTTAGTGAGAGATTGGAAAATTGAAAAAGGTAATTTGAGGTTCAAGAAACATAAATTAAAAAGGTCATAATATATGGTCAGAATAGTCACTCTAGAACCCTACATTCACGTGGTCATCATGCCATCTACAAGGTGACTTACCTAATCAAGTGAAAGTTATTATTTAGTTTGAAGAGAGGAGGTATGTGATAAAAAAATAAATTTAAACTGATTTCATATTGATATATTAATCCTATAAGATCATCAAAATCAATAACATAAGGTAATAATGCTGATAGGCATTATTTAGGCTTGTAGGCCTAAATTCATACACACGGGTCTATAAGGTTAATTTCTGAAAAGAATGATCTTGAAGTTACGATGAAAAAATGTATATAAAATATGGATGTATAGATAATTAAATATAACATTTTATGAAGTTATTAAATCCTTCAATAGTGAAGAAAAGGGAGTTCTCAACCCATTGAGACCTACACACCTAATGGACTATTCAGGCCTATTCATGGTTTGTATGGTTGGTGTATGTTTTGAATAGAAGATTAAATGTTTTATATCATAAAAAATTAGTGGAGGTGATATATACTAATTATTCCATGATTATTAAGTTTGGAATCCCTCCAAGAGAGAAAAAAAGGAAGAAATACAGTCTTAGGGTTAATTACACTAGCATAATTGTAAACCTTGTGCATGATCTAAGAGAGGTTGTAAGAGATTTGATAAAGAATAATGTTAATATTGAAATTAAAATATATAAATTTTGATGTTAAAGAACCAAATATTTCATTTTTAACTTAGATCAAACACCAAAATAACACTTTTATGCCTGCATTCTTTTAGACCTCACATAGTGCATATTCAACCACCCGAGAAGCTCACACTTTATCTTTAGATCTCTTATGATAAAATGCATGATATCCAAAGATATTTTGAAGTATTAGGGCTAATTTTAAAATTTTAATCTATTTCAGTTTTCCATTGGTTAGGGGCATGTAATTTATAAATCATCATTAAGATGATAAGTGCATTTTTGGTTGCTTAGAGGCTAAAAATGAGTAGTTGGACTAAATTGGATTCCAAAGTGATTGAAATAAGTTAAAATTAAATTAAAAACACATTTAAATAATGTTTGACTCCAATTATGTCCATATCATGACATTTTATTCTACCCTCACATGTATTGATTTAATAAATGCTTTACTTTTGTAAGGTTATGAGTTCCAAATAGGGTATAAAAGATCATGGATAGGTGAAAACTATCAAGAAGGATTATTTGGGATGTATTATAGCTATTAAATTCCATAAATTCATAAAATACACCCTAAAATTACAATTATAGGTCTAGGTTTTCAAGCTAATCTGAAACATGGTTGAGAAAGGGCTAGTTTTTTTGTCATTTCTTGGTCTACGCACCTACACAAGGTTATAAAAGCCTAAATTTTTTATGTATAATGCTAATATGGTCATAAATAACAATAAAATACATTTTTGTGGTTTATTACATTTTAAAGAAGTTTGGAGAGAAAAAATGCAATATTTCAAGCCTAGAGGGTTAATGAAGGCCTCATCAGAGAGATAAAATGGGCTGATAAGTTTACTTCCACTTAGTTTAAGGTCTTCAAACATAGCATGAAATTTTAAGTATATAATTGGTCCATAAATTTTATTTATATCTAAAATATAATTCTTAAATTATTTTACATAAGGATTTTTACTTTTTTAGAGGGATATAAGGAATTGAGAGAAATACATGCTATATGTGCAAACCTAGATTTTTTGGAGTGTTTGATGGGTTCAAGTGACCTAGTTTAAGTCAAAAATGATGTGT
Source organism: Torreya grandis (assembly GCA_037957365.1). NCBI lineage: Eukaryota > Viridiplantae > Streptophyta > Pinopsida > Cupressales > Taxaceae > Torreya > Torreya grandis. Next base: position 897,300 of record JARHVA010006248.1, read on the forward strand.
AGATGACATACATGGAGGGATATTTTCTTGTTGGAGTCAAAACCATGTTTTCACCTTTCTACCCCATATAGGAAATAGAGGAGTTCAAGTGATCAAATAACCAAATCAATGCATAAAAGTTATGCAACAAGATTATCAAGGTGATATCTATCTTGTACAGCACTTGGAGAGAAAAAAAAGTCAAGAGTTGTTTTAAATAGTTATTCAAATGGTTTAAGTATTCTCTAACAACATTAGGAATACATTCTCCCTCTCTTATTCCAAGTCATAAAGACAAAGTCAAAGAGATACATGATAAATGAGAGAATTGATGAAGTTAATTAATGACTCTAATATGATTTAAAGGCCTATTCTCAAGGAGGTTGATTTATTCTTCAAAGACGACATGTAGGCAATAATATATGATTATCAAGAAAAGATATAGGCACCTTCAGGTGGTCAAAATACAATAATCATTGCCTAAAACTTATTAAAATATTTCAAATAATATTACCTATACCTATACACCATTTTCCAAGAGAAGAGAGAATCTGTAAAGTACTACATAGGGGTTGAAGGATGACCAAGTGAATAACTCATCCCTAGTTTTGGGCCTTTTTTTCTATCTCTCTCCTTTCTCATTTTCTCTTTAAGTATGCCTATTTTTGGCATTTGTATGAATCCTCAAATTGAGTTGTGGCAAAGCTCTGATTATAAAAAAACATGTACTTGTCTCATTGAATTGAAAGAGAATGAATTTTGGTCTCCTCAAGTCTTGTGATTAGTGTATGCTTTATGGTTTATAGAAGAATATTAGTGATAGTGAATGATTCGTTACATTTATCCTCTCTTATGCTCCTATTTGAAGGTGGTTAGTGATCCTTATAGATTAGATAGTGTGATTAAATATCCTTTGTATGTATGTAAAGTTTAATCCTTAATTATTGTCTTTGAGAGACCTATTTATTAGCTACCTTAGATCATGCATAAATTTAATATCCTCTATGTGAAACACTTATGTGTGAAGACCCTTAATTTGAGTAGTTTAATTTGATACATGTCATAATTCAACTTATTAGTGCATATTATACAAGTGAAGGAGATATTTTGGTGTATCACCTCCTTAGGTATATTTTAATTCATGTTATCTTCTTATTTTTTCCCTTGCAATCTAGTAGTGTAGTGTAGAGAGTCTAACTGATATGTCAAGTGAATCTAAACCTATAATATAGATATTCAATCCATTTATTAGGCCAACCATAGCCTAGGATTATCTCCATGTTACTCAAAACTATGAATGCTTGAACAACCTTCACAAGGGTGTAGGTTTGAGTAGATAAAAAACATATCTAATAATACTTGATGGCTTATTTGATAGGTCGATAGTATCCTTGTTTGGATATATTCTAGTGAAGCCCCATATACTCATTATTTTAATTTTGTATTTTATTTTATGGGATATATTATAGTCAAACTAAATTATAAAGTGTCATGAGGGGTTTGAATTTACAACCTAGTCTATCTTAATGCATGTGTAACTTAGTTTGTGTACCCTTTAATTTGATAGTTGTCAGTCTTTGTCATCACCACCATAGCCATATTCTTGAGAGACCTTATCTATATTTTCAACACCATTTTCTCAATAGTTTAAAGTATGCCAAATATCGAAGTGTAGTTATTATGGTGAATCTCAATGTCATCCTATCTTATTTGATAGTTATACACTCTCTTTTAACATAATATGGATTTATTTCCGTGCATACAATGCCAACTTATTTGGTGTTTGAGTAGTGGACTCAACCCAATCATACAAACCTTTTTCATACACTCCACCCATATAACATTATAGGGGGTGTGCATATAGATGTTTTTGGCATCACTCCACCTAGTTAGCAGTAGGGGGAAGGGCATGTGGTACAAAACATGCTTCTTAGGTGTTTAGTGACCCTTGTACTAAACATTACTCTTTTCCACTCTTCACACCTCTGATAGTATTCATAATTGAAGTTTTAAGGTAAATCTCATTATCAATTACTTTTATTATCATGTAGAGGATTTAGATCAATTCTATTGATTAAGTTCCTTTCTAATATGGGAGTAATTATAGTATAGATTTATTCAGCATCATCTTCTATGGGGGTGTGTATAGATACTATTTTTTTAGTTGTTGAGTGTCCCTTACACCATCTTCAGGTAACACTCTTTTAAAGTTTTGACTACTTTGGGTGTTGATCATCCATTGCACCTAATTTAGTGATGGTTTTTCAACACATCTAGTACAATATTTGACCTCACATTCCTTCTAATTTTTTATCCTCTATTGTTTTTAGCTCCTTGTTTATAAGTTGTGTGGTATTTGTGCTATGGTATTTTGCACATTTCTTACTATTTTATAGATTCCTCTTTTGTACATGGGTATTTTATTCATGAAATTTGTTTTCTAAAATTCATATGAGTATTGTTATGTATCGTTAGTAACTTTTTTTATAGTTTGAAGCTAGTGTGGCATCCCCACTAGTCTTTATGCTCACTTATCACCATTTTTAGTCCACTTATCTAGAGGCTTTCATTGCCTTATTATCTTAGTTCAACATTGAGGTAGGGTTTTTAGGCAAAGCTTCCTTGAGCCTTGATTTCATCATTATATTCATTATTCTAGAGTGTAGTACTTATGTTTAGTGATCATCATATTTAGAACCATTCCTACTTCAACTTGGTAGTTATAACAACTTGACATCCACATATTATGGTAAGACGGATTGGAATTAGCATAGACACTTGCATTCACACTTCATCATTTTTTAATAGATGGGTATCCTTACCAGACCTAATAGTCATGACCCATTTATTTTTTTCTCTCCTTAATCAGAGATTAAGGGAGGGTGTTAAAGTTATTCAATAGTTTAGGTTAATTTATACTTATGCCTATTTAAGATTTACTCATTATTTAATTTTTGTACTTAGTTAGACCGTTTTACCATAAGGTTGTTATTTATATGTTGGGAAAGGTTAACCCATCTTTCTCTCATATTTATAGGAATTCAAGTAGTTTATATTATATGAAGGGCAAGAGAAGAACAACATTAGCATTATATAATTTATTTATGTATGATAGATAGTTTAATATTTGTGTGTAACACTGAAGATCTCATAAAAATAGTTAAATATTATTAGAGAAATCTTAGTTTAAGATTTTTCAAACTCTACCAAAATATATATAACACATCACAATGCACCAAAGAACCTTAACGTATCAAAACATAACGAATCACAATGAAGAATAGAAGAAGCTAACATTAAATGAATCCATAACAATCTCCTATGCTTGAAGGAATTAATTTATAATGGTTAATAATTGTAATGAATCTTTACCTATAACCAATTATAAGAACATATGCATATAGAAAAAGATGCATAAAAATATCAACCTTGTAAAGCTAAGTTATAAAACTTCATAACCAAAATATGTAAAAAAAAATATTTAGACAATTATTTTCATATTTTCACTATTGCACACTAACATCCTACATGATAAATTTCAAGCTTGCACACATGTACTATTAAGACTTCAATTTGTAATTGGTATTTAACTAAACAATCTTTGAAATTCACTAAAAACCGAATCTGATGACCATATGGATGGAAACACATTTGCATAGAATAATACAAAGATATGCATTCGTAAAGGATATTAAAAACAATAAATAAAAATGTTTACACATAAACATTTTGCATACATTATAAAGGATTATCCTGTACATGAAGGTCATACAATATAACACAAGGAAACTTTCACATAAATCATGATTTGAATAAAACTAATACACACTTGTTTTTTTACTTAAATTTTAGAATAAATATTTTTAATTAATTTAGGATTATAAATTAACTCGTGTGATCTTGCATTACACACCCCATGTAATAAGGGAAACACGGGCTCCTATCCATGTAGATTCTCAAATCTCTACTAATGGTATTCCTTGTTTTATAGCTTTTGATTCACTAATACGTATCACATTTCAACTAAATTATCCTTTCCACTATACCATATGTTGTTTGTATTATTTGACATATTTTTTTTATTATTGATGCTATAATTAATCTCACTCTTAAATTGTTAACACACTTTTTTAGGCTCCTGCACTTTCCAATTAAATTTTTTATGGATAGAAAGATGGCACAATGAAGATATGTGACATTTATTCTTTAGGTAACTCTATCTCATATGCTTTTTTAATAAAATTTCATAGAACTTTTCATAGATAAATCTATTAGAATATTTAATTCCAAGTAGGCTTATTGTCCTTTAGCATAGGTATAATAATTAAATAATAATATATTATATTATTTATTACGATGAAGTAAAAAACTCATGAAAATAAATAATAATGTTATGATTATTAATAATTATAAAATTTAATATAATGGGTTATCAAGAAGGATGGACTCGTTATTTCATAACAATCAAATCCCTTTTTGAATATTACAAATATGGTCTTACCCCTATTATAATTAAATTTGATCTTGATATTTTTTTGGTTGAACAAGTGTTTTGTGAAGAATAGAGAAGAAATGAGATTGAGAGGAATTTTTATTGGGGTTGTATTCATTTCTCAATAGTAAAAAATATTTTGGTATGGTTTTTACCTCTTTGATTTTTCCATGATAACACTCTATCAAACATTGATCTATGTGCTCCATTTATGCTTTATTAATTATTTTATATCCTAGATGTCATGTGCATTTTATATTACATTCATAGAATTTGTCATGGAATTAGAGTTGTGAAGAGGTGTATATCATTAGCAAGTCATATCAAGTGTTATAATTTTTTGAAAGCCTAGTTTTCCCTATTATGACACAAAATAAGTAGATTTTTGGATCAACTTGAATACATAATTTAACATCATTTCCAAAGGATCTTCATTATTTTCATTAGATCTTAAATATAGATAATCCAAGAAATAACTAAATATCATTATTTGAAAAAAACACTACTGTAAAGTCATTTATATGGCCATTGCATGGCTTGGGTACCTAAAGAAATTCCAAAATATCTATTTTAAGCTTGTTTCTATCATGTTTGTTGTTAAAAGATTATTTTATTCATATTTACACCATCTCAAATCTTTTTTAAATAATTAGAAACACCCACTATCCCCCCATAATTTTACCTAAGCATCTAGAAAACCCTCAACTAACTTGGTATATAACAAAAAAAT
>JARHVA010006248.1:907500-961778 GCA_037957365.1 Torreya grandis
ATGACAAATACTCCATACGAAACAAGTAATTCATCCAATTATTGAGTACTTGTAGTATGGCATAGAACACCTAATTCTAAATTTAATACTTATTTTCATTAATTAATTTCTCACTAAATAAGGTATAGATATACCATCTTTAATGATAATTGATCCTATTTCTATGCCACATGAATCTTAACCTACCTGGAACACTATAGTAAATTATATCAATGCCAAATTGGATACTCAATAACATTTTTCTTTAATTCTTGGAAACTTTATTTCACTTCTACCCTCCATATAAATTATTTTTTATAATTTTGAATCACATCAATGATCATTTCACATCTCCCACTAAATTTCTTAATGAAATTTATATAAAAACACATAAGGCCAAGAAATCTTTATTCCTCAAATGTTTTCCTACATGATGAAAACTCTAGTATATATTATTTACTTTGTAGATCCATCTTCAATCCTTCTTGAGAGATTTAGAAAACAAAGTAAATTAATTCCTCCTTCATGAAGCTAAATTTCTTCAAATTTACTAAAAATATCATCTTGCCACCATTTCTAAAATTTCTCAAATATATTAATTATTATTCATCTATTTTCATAAAAATCAATATGTCATCAATAGTAACAAGAAAAAAACACCTAAAAATGTTTTCAACACTTCATGAGTCTCAAAAATGTACTTGATGTGTTACTTAATCCAAATGACATGACAAACTATTTATACAATATTTGCTATATTTTAAACATTATTATCTAGTCATCACCTCCCATTATGTGAATTTGGTGAAATCCAATCTTCATGTCAATATTAATAAAATTATGTGTTCCTCTTAAGTAATACACAAATATTAAATCAGTGGTTGGTAGTAGCTGAATGTAATTTTATAGAGACAATGCTAATGTTATTTTATATATATCATTAGTATAGCTAATTGTGATGATTTAATAACAATATGTTATATATTAGAATATTTTAGTCTTAAATGATTGTTTTGAGTTGTAGAATGGCACCAACATGGTGTTAATAATACATTTCAAATTATAAAAATTTATAATTCTATTTAGATACACTGGTATGAAGTCAAATATTCATCCCTGAATATGTGAGAAACTTAATGAAAAACCTTATAGTACCACTATGAAAATTAATCATGGTAAATAGACATTGTATTTATCATTTTGAAAGATAAAAGTACAAGCACATATGAACTATAACAAGTTTTATTAAGGACTTTATGTAGTAACAAGTTGTATAGTAAATAGAATGCAACAAATTAATTTTTTATATAGGAATGCTTCTAGAAATGGGTACAATTTAATCTCCAATTGAGTGTTTAGGTATTTTCGTATGATTATTTCATCAATGTTTATTATTAATTTAACACTTAAAGGTAACTAACGAATCATAAATATGTAATTTTAGACTATATATTTTACAAAATGGGAAAATTTATGAAATATATGAATGTCAAGAATGGATTAATTGATAAGGCATGACAATGTACCTACTCATGAAGTTTATAATTTTTTTTCATGAAAAAACATAAGTGTAGTTGTTGAATCATTAAAGTTTCTTATGAAGTTTTCTTTGATGTTTAATATCAACAATCACATAAAAATAAATATACCATATAATAAGTAGGCTAGAAACATAGAGTTTTCCCTCTATGGTGAGACCTATGGGATGGTTAATATGGAATGTTTGTGTATTTATTTTTATCATAGAGTTAATACACATTATGCTATGTTAACCACTTTTATGTTGATGTTTATCAATAATGAAATTCATTATGTGAATGTTGAACTCTTGAGTGATAAAATGATAATTAGTGTTGTATTCATGATTATACAAGGGGTAAAGCTAAGGTTGTGTGATCCCCAAGCTAAGGTTATTGATTAAATGTCTTGAGAGGTTAACATTAAATCATATCAATGGACTTATCACAACATTTACATTTGAAAGTGTTTCAAACAAACTGCAATGTATTGGTTTTAGAAATAATTATGAAACTTAACTATTATTGTTCACATAAGTATGTAAACTATTTATTGAGTAATCTTAGTTCAATTATTCTTCTATTGTGAATGGAAATATTTATACATTATCTTGATATGATATTACTTGTGTTTGACCTAGTTCTCTTAGGTTAGAGGATAGCTATTTTAAGTGGATGAGGTGCATATTGTTCTATGTTAAGTTCAAGCATTAGGTAAGACTAAGAGTTGGTAAATGGTCCTATTATGAATACCATAAATGGAATATTTATATAGGAATATATGAGTGTATTTTAAGTATACTGACACACCCCAAACTACATAGTAATTGGATAAATAACCTCATAATGCTATCCTTTAGTAATTTTAAACTTTAGCCAAGTACTTATGTTTTTTATAACACAATTATGGAGCTAAATCACACTTCTGAGAATTAGCATAATATAATTGGGATTTGATCTATTGCTATGTTATCATGGTGTTTTAAAAAATAATAAAATGGGTTGTTACAAAAAGCTAATATTCACATAATTGATCTATGTCATTATTCACAACTAATATTAATTAACAAGAAACTGAAGATATTAAGAAATGTATTAGGGATATTTAATGAACATAACATATAACTTTAACACAAAAAAGTAAATATCGCATAGGGTGCTAGGAGTGGCTCATGAATTTTCCACACCTGAAGAACCATATAAATTTAAAAAATTAGATATATATTTCCACAATAGCTCAATAGAAAGTTATAAATCATCTTATATTCTTCCTCATAAATTTTAACTTTAACCTCCCCTTATCTACATGAAATATATTAAAAATTATTGATATCTTACTATTTATCCATGCAACAATGTAACTATTTTGGACCCCTTCCTATTCAACACAATTTGTCTTATCATCTTTTATCATTGGCATATTTTCTACATATGTAGGTGATAATGGTGGTGAAGAATAACAATTTGATTTTTTAGATCTTAATTAAAAGTTTGACATATTTGTAACTAAAATAAATAAATTATGGTAATAATAATAAAAAATAATGATAATGATGATGATGATTACATAAATTAAGAGAAAAATAATAATTATATAGAATTAAATAATGTAAAATTTCTCCAGTTTATATGGTTTCTCTATTTTTATCTAATTTATGTATTTTTTCCAATTTATTATTATTATTTAATTTTTTAAGTCATATTGTTTTTAATTTTTGCCTAATTTTACTAATATGACCAATTGTTACTCTAATTTTCTTCATGCTCTGAAGTTTTGCTTATCTTTGTAAAATTTCCTAATTTCCCTAAGTTTTCTAATTTTCCCTATTTTCACTAATTTTATGAAATTGTATCTAATTTACTCTAGCTTTACATTAATTTACCTAATATAAACAATTTTTCATACCTCCATTTTTTTCCATATTTGTTACTAATTTACCAAATTTTATAACTTTGGCATAATTTTCTCTCATTTCCTCAATTTGTTTAATTTTACCCAATTATCATGATTTTTTTCTGGTTCTTTTAACTTTAATTTTAGCATAATTTATTTAATTTTTCTAATTTAGGTATTTTGATATAATTCCTCCTATTTTATATACAATTTTCACTACTATCTCTATTTTTGTAAGTTTGGCTTAATTTCATCAATACTAGAATTCATTATATGCAACAGAATATAATTAACAAACACTAGAGAACTACGTTAAAAGATTTAAATAATCTCAATGTTTTGAGCAACCAATTGCACCCATCATCAGGAGAGTGGATAATATGCTAAAAAAAGGTCAAAATAACCTTGTATAAATACAAAAATAAGCAACAATCAAATAATCATGTTGAGTCTGCCATGATTATTTAAGGTGTATTCCTTAAATGACTGATAATAGGTATCCGTGATTTGCTAAGCCTCTAGCCTTCATCATGATTTATGTTGTTTGGATTTTTTTATATCTCAATTTATTCATGAATTTTTCTTCTTGTAAAATAGTCTTCCTTAGCAACAACCTTAATTTCATCAATGCAATTGTGGTGTCTAGTATTATGAGAATGTTCAGCTGACATATATTTTTGGAATTGATTATGAGAGAAATGAGCACAATGTTCCTTTAAACAAGTATGAATAGAATGACTAGTTTCACCAATATAAATCTTCCCACAACTAAGAGGAATATAATAGATTCTATTTTGACACATAGGTTTGGATTCATCTTTGTTTCAACAAGTTTAACTATATTTTACTAAGTTTGGTCAAATTTTACTCTAATCTCCATACCTTCTCAAGTTTCGTTATTATTTATTTCTCCTAGTTTCTCTAATTTTTAGTATGTGTCACTAATTTTGTCAAGGTTTATCTAATTTTACTATGACTTTACCCTAAATTGGTATAATTCCTTCCATTTATATAATTTAACATATTTTTTTATTAATTTCCCTAATTTCATAACATTGGCATAATTTCATGAAGTTCCACCAAATTTTACTCTAATTTCCCTAATTTTCAAAAGTTTCACTAATTTATGTAATTTCTCTAGTTTCACACATTTTCTTTATTTATCATTAATTTATATAAATTCATAATTTTGGCCTAATTTTACTCTAATTTTCCTAAGTTTCATTATTCCTTCTATAATTTTGCCCTTTTCTTGACATTCTAACTAGTGAATCACATTTTCTAAATGTGCCAATTTTTCTAATTTCATATAATTCTACATAACTGTTTACAATTTTATAATTATTTTGAAAATGTAAATATGATTTCCCTAATTTTACCATTGCATTCATTATTTCATGTGATTTCAAACATTCACTTAATTATGCTATTTTTTGCCTAACATAGATTACAAACAGTGACATATTATATTCTCTAAATTATTCATCTAGTAAGATGTAATTGAAAAAAATAAAATGAAAAAATAATTTTTCCTTTCCATAAAAAATGGCATATTACTAATTTTTTCCTTTGCACTATTTATCTCTTTATCATATAAATCACTAAAAATGACACTTGTAAAGTGTCTATTAAGAGCATGCCATAGATTGACATGTAGTAGTAGTAGTAGTAGTAGTAGTAGTAGTAGTAGTAGTAGTAGTAGTAGTAGTAGTAGTAGTAGTAGTAGTAGTAGTAGTAACATGTAACTAAAAAAATACAATGAAAAATTAAATTTTCCTTCCTTTCCATAAAAAATGACATGCTACTAATTTTTTCCTCCACACTATTTCTCTCTTTATCATATCTATCACTAAAAATGACACTTGCAAACGGTCATATAAGAGCACTGCATAGATTGTGTAGTAGTAGTAGTAGTAGTAGTAGTAGTAGTAGTAGTAGTAGTAGTAGTAGTAGCAGTTTGCATTTTTATTTTGCATGATATTTGTGTCACCCTTCACAATTTCCTTCAATCTGAGAAAATAATAATGTCAAGATACTATGTGAAATTTATCCAATTTCTGGTGTGAATTTCACTTCATGTATTAGTGAAATATACCACAGAACAAATAATTGTTTCCTCTAAATAAACTTCCATACTTGAAACAGTTGGATTTTCAAGAACTAACATGCAACACCTTTCATTCTAGAGTGAAGTTTTCATTCTTATTTTTAACTAAACCTATAACTCCATTTATTCTACCTTATAAAAATTTCCGTTTCAATGTAAAATTAATTAAATACTATATATTCTAAAAAATGACATTGAAAAACATTAAAACTATAAAAAATTATCGGAGTGTCATGTTTCAAAATCAATAATGTAAAAAATATTTAGTGTGAACATATTTTATGTTAGAAAATATATTTAAGCTAGAAATATATATTATTGAGATAAAATAAAGGTGTTAATATACACCTATAATAGTTTGTATTATTAGTGCATTGTTTCAACCATGGACTAATATAGGACATAAAGACTTTTGAGGATTACGAGCCGTTATTTGTTAGAACATATAACCTTTAAGTAAGGAGACTAGTTAGAGGGTAAATCCTATATATTTATGTAATATCTCAATTAATAAATTGAATGATTGTGATTGACCTCCAAATTGTGTGTCATGCACATTTCTGTGGTTTGGCTCTTTTCTCCATTATGGGGTAAAACCTAGTAGTTTTATTAGAGTCAGCATCCTAAGGGACCTTTATATGATGTTGGCCTTGTTCTTTATATAAACTTCTAAGTGTAGATTATGTCAATTGGTCCTACAATTTGATAGGTTGTTATTTGTCAATAATTTTAAAATGCAGACCATTGAAAAAGTTGTTGACACTATTTATAAAATACATGCATACAAATGTGCACGCACGTGCACACACACACATATACATTTTGTGTTAGATTTGAGGATTCTAGTAGTATTTTTATACTTGATCATACAAGTTACTACATTCATTGGATTTGTTTTTGGATACATATTGCTAGCCATACATCTTCTTGATAGAGTTTGAAAATTATGATTTGCAGTTACCAAATCTATAAAAGCAAGACCATTCAAGCATCAAGCCAATCTATCTTTGTGGTCGTGACACTCCTCTTGAAAACCCATTCTTTAAATTAGATTAGATCAAAATTAGTTTGTGTTATAGTTTTTAGATTCTTTTTCTATATGTTTACTAGTAATATTATTATTTTTCACTTATTTCAACAATTCTTTATATTTATCTTGATCACAACAACCAGACGATTGTTGTGAAACCAACTCAATAACTTATTTGTACGCAATCCTTGTATTTCTCTATTATGATAAGAAAAGAGAGTTACGAGCTGTCTATACCTTGAAATAATAATGAATAGACTTTTATGCATAATTCTTGTTTAACCTTTATCGTTTCCACAGTGTCAAAGAACATAAAATTGTAGCAATGGTGTGCAAGAGTAATCTTACAGTTGCACGAGTGCATATAACACTTTGACATGGTATCAAAACAGTCTTCGAGTAAAAATTATTCAACAGGGAGCATTTAGAAGGTTTTGGTTTGAAAATCATCACCCTAGAAAATTCTAGGTTACTTCAGAGGTTTGTAAATTTCGTCCATTTCATTGATTTTACACAAGCTGTACATTTTGGAGTGTTTCAAAAAAAAATTCCATAGTTATCACTCTGGCCATACTATTCAATGTTTAAGTGGATTTCGTATTATTAGAATTCATTGGATCGGTCTTTACAGACTGTTTTTTAATTGCGGCGGGATTAGAAGAGTCAAATTGTTTGGGAGTATGTTTTAGAGGCTTTTTTCTGAGCAGCTAAGAAAGCATGGTGCAGGTAGGCTTGGGCCTGCAAACTCTTAATTCTGCCTTGATGAAAATATTCTTGGGGTACAACCTCAGAAAATATTATTAGTCACTGTTTTATTTTTTAAATTGGTTGCACTCAGCATCTAAACTTCTGACTCGAATTCCCAACGTTGTATCCGCTGCATCGGAAAAAGTATTGCTTTGAATCCTGCATTCTTTTGGATATGCTTTGCTTCAAAGATGACTTTGTTCTGATCAACATTACATTCATCAAAGTTATATACATCTGCTGCTTACATCTACATAATTCTCAAACCGATTAACTAACTAGGCGCCATTCAAGCCGTGCATAGCGACAGACCTTCATTCATGCACTGCAGTCTTGAATGCATAGATTGTCAACTGCCATGCAAATAATTTAGATCTATCAAATGCTCTGCTTGCTGGAGAATGTTTCCGCTATCACCAATTGACTCGTGCACCATCCTTCAGACGATCAGCTACCTATATTAAATCAAGGTCATTCTAACCAACCTAACACCATGGTATTGTTCCTGGCAGTCGGTCAATATATACTCTACCATTGTCGTAAATTAAATCCAGTCTTCTATTTTTATCTTCAAAACTAACTCTTTCGTTCAACAGGCCTGTGCATTCACTAATCTCGCCTCCCTCCAAATGGCTGAAGAAATAACTCCTCCTTCGCATACTTCCGTATAGATCGATCTCACCCGGCCCCGACGGTCAAGACTAGATCTCGAGCTGTCTAATAAGCTCATTGTCTGCATTTGGAACGGATTTGCTTGCATTAGACGGACTGTGTATTAAGGTCAGCCGCTGCCCACGTCTAGCACACTGTCTCTGCCCGTGGGGTCACTGTCACCAGTCGATTCACAGCTAACAAAGCTGTGGCTTTGTTTTTTTTGCGAACAAAATTTGCTTTGTTGAAAATATAAATAAAAAATTTGTTATTTATCACATATAAGTTTTTAATAGCCGGGCTGCAACGATTTTACTAAACCATTGAAGTGTGGAGAGGTCCTGGTTCGAACCTCCCAAATACGTACACCTTTTTTGATATAAAGTCATAGTAGTGGTTTTCTATAAGTTTTTTATCAGAGAGGAATCAAGTATATCTTGGGATAAATTATAAAATGGGTGTATTTTATTGTGTCAGGACAAACTTTTTTGATATAAAGTCATAGTAGTGGTTTTCTATACGTTTTTTATCAAAGAGGAATCAAGTATATCTTGGGATAAATTATAAAATGGGTGTATTTTATTGTGTCAGGACGAACTTCTCATTGTTCCTCTTCCTTCTCTCGTAGTTAGGATTTTATCGGTGACATTTTTTATGTTTTTCCAAAGTCTTCTCCTATTTGTGAAAGTGTAATTATTGATGATCATATGGATGATGAATCTTTGGCATCTACTCCTCCTTTTATGAGTTCTTATCTTCATTCATTTGCTAGTGAAGACTTGTTTCTTGAGGATGAGACTCATGCTACAAATTTGTTTATTGGTGGTCACTTTGAGGAGGTATTTGCACCTCTTCCACATATTGATGCACATTATGATTCTGATTATGTGATTGTTGCTTATGTTCTTTATTATAGTGTGATTGTTGACAATATTGTGCCAAGCCCTAAGCAACTAATTGATCCTATGAACTCGTTCCTATCACTTGAAGAAGCACACAAGAAACTTATGAAGAAAGCTTCCTTTTTATACACTCCCTTATTCACATATTATGCCATCGTATGTTCTTCATAGAATAAACTAGTTAGCACACAACATTAGACTGATATGTTAGACTCTCATGCCCCTGTTCCTAATCCATCATCTAATGTTATTGAATCTGGTATGCATCCAATTGATGTAGTTTTATAGTTGTGCCCAACTCTCGAGTAAACCCTTTTCACTATTGTTCCTATTATTGCAAATGATACTTAATACCTTAGTATTGTTTCACACTCTGCACATCCCACTCTAGTTCCACTTGCATATATGCCTCCTCCTTTTGAGAAGTGTACCACTACTTTTAGATCTCACATGCTTCATTCCATGGGTTACACTACTTGACTTGTGGGAATTTCAAGGCATCTACAAGGTATTGATACCCCTATATCTATAGTCTATTATGTAGATTGATAGTCATGGCATTGGTTATAATACACATGATTCTTTGGGATCTATTGGTGGTGCTTCATCCATTATTTGCTCCACTCTTCTCAAGGATAGCGAGCTAAATATGGGATCTTATACACCTTCATTTAGTCCTGAGAAACCTATGGCTACAGTGGTTAGACATGATCCGCCTAAAACTTATTTGGATGTTACCTAATGTTCTTCTACTGCAAACTTTACACCTACTCATACCTTGACATCTTCATCCACAATTCATGTTAATTTGGGGTAAATTTTTTTTATTGTTCTTGGTGATGTTGACAATATTCTTTGAGAGGAGTCTACATATGAGGTTCCTCCACCACTCAGAGTCTTCGATCGCATATTGATTCTCCTAAATTTTGTTGTTCCCTTATTCATTTGAGATCTTTATTAGGTAGATTTTTTTTAGAGTCTACATCTCTTATTTCACAGTTGTCATATACTATAGCTTAACTACATTATGGACTTTCTTGTGTTACTTAGTGATATTATTATTTTATGGGAACATAAATTTTAGTCACATTGAGATTTATGGACTTTTTTATTCATGTGTGTATGCTCCATGTTAAGCACTTTATTCTTTAGTTGTTGATTATCCCATTAACACTAGTGAAATATTATTGAGAGATTTATTTTTATATCTTTGATGTTGATAATTTCCTTTAGATTTATTATGGTGCTTGATCTCCTTTTGAAGAGTAGCTAGTCTAGAGAAGCCCAATGTTAGCATTTTAATGTTTTATAGTGGGATTAGCCCACTCATGCATTCTTTTGAGTCACTACACTCACTTTAGAATTATGATGGTGTGCGTGCAGATAATACTTTATGTGTCATTCCACTTGTTAGCCCTTGGCACACCACATTTCTATTTGTTGTAATTGATTTAGTGTATCTTTTATTCGATGAGATTCACTCCATAAAGTACACATATTAATACATTTTTTTGAGTTTTAAATCATAATTTGTTGGATGTCTTATAGCATAATTCCTTTTCTCTAGTATTTGTCATGGTTCTAATGGATTTTGGGTATCTTATGGTGACACATTTGATCCTTGGTAATTTTTTTATCAATGTTTTATGATAAATGATTTTATCTAATGAGCCTCATACAGATTATTATTTCCTATTTGACTTGGTAGTTAGATTGACTCAAAATCCTTGTATTCTAGTTAGATGGATTGGTTACTATAGTGACACTTTATATTCACTAGGATTTTATACATGGGTAACTAATCAGGCCTAATCTCCAAGACCCATTAGTCTCTTTGATTTCACTTTTGTCACTCCCTATTCTATTCTTGAAGGTGATTGATTGGTCATGTTTACACTAGATAGAGGTTTGAGTAATTTCAAAACCATTTATGTCTTTAGCTGTGTTCACACCCACTCACATAGTTAATATTTATGTGGAGTTTTATTATAGTTGTTGGATTGTTTTTCTATGTGTGTATGAATAATATTATTTTTACACATTTAAATAATTCCTTATATTTGGGTTGATCACAATGACCAAATAGTGGTTGTGAAACCAACTCAATATCCTATTTAGTAGGCACTCCATGTGCTTCTCCATTATGGTAGAAAATGAGATATACATATTGTATATTCTCTTGAGGCAATAATGAAGATACTTTTGTGGATGGTAAATTTCTTGTATTTATTGTGTATATAATGTCTGAGAACTTGAAGCTACATTAATCATGTGCATGAGTGATCTTATGATCTCATGTGTGCATATAACACTTTGATACTTGCAACTTCTATAAGGGCTTTAGTTTGGAGGTGGTTTTCCTCGGTTTGTTTTTTTACATTGATGGCAGTTGGTGGTGTTTATGGGTAGTTTTGTTTTTCATGGTTGTGGTAATATTTTTCATAAAGAGTGCTAATTCTTCAAAAAAAAAATTGCAATGTTGACACATTTTTCCTTAGGTTGGTTGTTTCTCTTGCAATCAAAAACATCATTTTAACATGTGTAGTTCAACATATATATGTGCATGTCAACCTTACCTCTTCTTCATTTTCATTTATGTTGGATTTTATAACTAAGAATATATATATGGTTATTTTACTTCATATTATAGTATCTTTTGATTTGTTTAGTGGTTTATCTACAATTGTGATAGTATCATATTGTAATTTATATTTTATTTTCTCCATAATTTATGAGGGCCCAATATAATACCTCATTTTAAAAAAAATATAATAGAATAGTTAAATATAAATATGAAATTATTTTTCATTTTATAAAATATAGATTTCTTATTTTTACCAATAAAATAACCTAATTCTATAAAAAAAACATATATGTTAAAATACCTGAGAAATGTTATTAAATTAAGAAAGTTTGTAAAGTATAATACATTAGACTATTACATAGGGATAAATAATAGATAGATAGTTAGTTATAATGGAACAATATCCTTAACTTAAATATAATAGACCACTTTGTTTGTAAATGACACTAATGAAATAATTGGAATGTATCAAAGCATAACAATCATGATAAAGTATAATTGATATTTCTATGAAGTCATCCTTAGTGAAATTTATATTTTCATTACTCTAAAATTAATGATATTATTCACTATTTTGTTTCCTTGCCAAAGATGAAATGATACCATGAGATATTAAAAAAATTGATAGTTGGAATGAAATTGTACATAAAACTAGATGTTTTGAGATTCTCTTTTTCTAGCATCTTTTTTTATTTCTAACTTTTTCAAACCAATATCAAGATGAACTTTAGAGGTTAAAAATTATGAAGCTTCATACTCAAATATAATATATGATAAATTATTAAAACTAGATAAATTTTGCATCAATAATACTTTTATTTTGACCAAATATAAATAATAAATTACCAAAACCAAAACAAAAAATTATATCCAAAAATGAGAGGATTAAGTGTATGGAATAAAATAGTAAATAATATTTAAAAACATTTCTGACTTAAATATAGCTTGAGGATGATGACTAAACATATGTAGAGAAAAAAGGAACAAGCATTTCTTTGCATATATTTACTTACAATTTACTTAGGGAAATTTAACAAATTAGATAACAACATCGATCCAAAATAATTAGATTGTAATGTCTCTTTCTAGAGATGGTTCATGAAAATGAAATAAATCTCACCAATAGATTATTTAATTTGGGATATTTTCTTCAAACATGTGATATCAAATGTTTTATTTAATTTAAAGATCCCATGATCTTGTCTAAAATTTTTGTTAGAGAAAACGTCACTTAAGATTTGGTGAGCTCTATAATTGCTTGGATGAAGGGTAATTTAATAATATTATAAATTTTGAATCCAGTAGCATGACACATCATTTTGTACTCTTCATATGTTCTCTCTTTGCCCCCACGAGTATGAGCCATCATGAACAAATCAAGAGTCAATCCCATTCTTCTCAAATATCCTTCTTCTTCTTCCGTAACTGCATCAATAATTATAACCTTCCCTTGCTGTGGTGTTGCTCTATAACAATTATTTAGCAATTTTATGCACTCCTCAACATCCCAATCATGTAAAACCCACTGCATTTTACCAAGAATACAAATTATTATATAAATACATTATGTATTTAAGTTAATCTTTAATAACTCTCTATAATATAATTTTATTTGTCTATATTACCTGTAGAATGACTATATCTGATGGTGGTATATTCTCAAACATATCCCCACTGACATGTTCCACCCCTGCACTAGTAGAGCAATATGATTTGTTTAACATCAAAATTATGAAATAAATATAGTTTGTAATATGAAATAATTGATTCTTACAAAATTAATGATAATGAGAATATAATTTTTGGATCTAAAAGTTAAGTAGAATAATTTAATAATCCATTTTTCACTAATATAATTTTTCATTTAAATGTTTGAATAAGAAATTAAAAAATGGAATATTGTTTTGAGTGTAATTAATTTATATTTCAATTCAAACTAAACAAAATTTTCATGTCTATAAAGTAAAACAATACTTTTCATTTATGTAGATCTATTGAAAATATTTTTAAAAAAAAAAAAAAATCAATTCTATTTATTTTTTAAATAAATTTACATTATATATAAATAAAAATAAAATTAAAAAAACCTCATTCTATAATCTAAATAACAATATTAAGAAAATAAAGAAAGAATTTGAAACAAAATTAAAAAAAATAAAATAGGTATTACAGATTCAAGTTAGTTCAAGTATGTTGTAAACTAGAATCTAGTTCAAGACCATTCAAAAACATTTTTAGATCTCACAAGAACATGACTCCAAATAAATATTAGAAAAATCTATCTCATAAAAGGTATGATTTAAAAAATAATAATAATACTACATATATAATTGCATAAAGACTCGAAGCAAATCTACAATTCATATCTCTCTTGTGGAAAATAAAAGTGTGATTAACCTTAAGCCCTTCATAGAAAAGTATATGAGAAGGTTAAGTGAGAGAGAATTGAGAAATATAATACTATATAAAATATATTTCACAAAACAGATTATTTTTATAAAAACTTATATAACATATAAAGGTGCCTAAATAATCAAATCAAATATAGAATTCGTATCTTTCTTGTCCAAAATAAAAGTGCTATGAATCTTAAGCCATTTCATAAAAAAATATACAATAAAGTTAAGTGAGATAGGATTGAGAAATATAATGCTCTATGGGTTTAACTTGTACATGGATTACAATGAAGATGATAGTTGAGTTGATCAGTTAATTCTTAATTAATCTTATTAAATATCTAAAAATATACGACATATAATAAAAATTATGGCTAAATAGATCCAAGGAAAGACACTTCTTGGAAACCCCTTCCTTCTACATGACATAGTAATGTTAGGTTTTTTCATTGGAGTGTGGTTCAAGGTGGTGTTCGTTATGAGAGGGAAGTTAGAATTTTGTGGCACCTTCTGGATATAACTTTATTTTATTTTATTTTATTTACTGAGATTTAGCCTTGGTGCATAATTAAAATTGATATTCTTATGGATCCTTATTTATTTATAAATTTTTTGTTTGTAGTTGGTTGGAATTTCTTGTTCTTTCAAGTTTGGAGGTCATTCCTATATGATTTTGGAGGTTTTTTGTTGTTGTGGTGATAATTTTCATTTTTTGTCACTTGTTATGGTTAGGTATAATGGTGGATACATTAGGTATTTTATTTTCATGGATTTATTTTCTTCTATGAGAATATTAGTGTTTTTTTCAACTAATGTTATTTTTTTGTATAGTGGTAGTGGAAATTTGTATTATACCTCTCTTGGATGCAATTTTACCAATAAGGTTTTATGTATTTTATTCCATGTTGTTCAACAAGGATATTATTTTTCCTCTACTCAATTTTGTTGTTTACATTTGATGAGGATTTTTTATGTTATAAAATTTATTTCACATAATAGATTATGTTTTCATTTACTTATCTCTTTGTTAATAATAAGCGTATTATGAGGGATGTTTTATTATTTTTTAACTAGGTGGTCTTTACAAAAATAGAATTATCTAACAAAAAGGGTATCTTAAGGGATGTTTTAGGTTATTCATATTTTAATCTTTTATAAACCAATCTTCACTATTAAGAATTTAATTATGAGGGATGTTTTAGGGTTCTTCATATTGTTTTCTTCCCCTAACCAATAATAATGTACTGTATGAGGTGGGCCATGATACCATACTAATATTTATTTCATTGATAATAGGATATTTAATCTCTAATTCATTTTGATTAATGAAAATCTTATTCCAATTTGAAATTTTGAAAATTAAACTTTATTAATAAATATGTATAACCAAATTAATGACTAACCCAAAAAAATAGATGCATTATGAATGGAGGACCATGGTTAATGGATGGAGATAGACTCTAGATCAAAAAATAGTGCTATAATTTTAATCCCCTAAAATATAAGAAGGTATATTTCTTAGAATACTAGGGTTCTAAGTACATAAAGGCAATTGGAAAACTATTGGATGATTTAGTCCAACTAGATCTAATCATAAATGAATAAGGTTTAGCATCCTATGAAATGGTCTATGTAAAGCTATATGTACTTTTGGACATAGATAGTGTACTACAATTTGTTAACATCAAATTCATAAGATATAAATGGATTCAAAAGATAGGTGTTGATAAATTTACATTCTAAATCTTCAAATGTTGATTTATGGGTCATGTCTGAAAAGATTATTAGATGATCACTTCAAATATATTGGATAAAACTTTTAAATAGGTATAGAGAGTGAAATCAGGTCCACCTTCTAAGGCTTTTCTAAGAAGAAATTTTATAAATATCTCCTCTCATGATGGTTATGGGTAATCTCATAACATTGAAGGCTTAAATAAAACAACAACAAAAGCACTCATGAACAAATTTGATAATGGGGAAAATTTGTCCAAAAAATCAATGCTAAAAGGTTAAGATCTCATTATGGAACAATCCAATAGGATTTATAGAATATTGAAATCATAAAAAAGGACTAGTGAGGAAACTAATGAAAAAAAAAAGTTGGTGATCACTCCAAAGAAAGGAATGGGTGAATCTACTTTGAAAGAGGAGATGCAAGAAATTCAAATGAAGATATTATTCCCTGAGAGATCCTCACTATTTCCAAAATGAACTGTAAACTCTCTTAGCCCAATTATGGAAATCAAGTTAAGAAAGGACACAAATTGATAACGGAGATTTGGGGAAGTATAACACCCTAAAATATATATATTTATTGAAACTAGGGGGTGGAATTATCCTCTTTTGCTCAATGAAAATTCTTTGTTTGAATATTAAGGGCCTAAATTCCCCTAACAAAAGATGTCTAGTATAACATAAACTCATTACTATCAACACTAATATTCTCATCCTACATGATACAAAATTATGTTAGTTAAAATTTTATTATTAGGAACCTGTGCTATCCCTTCTCTTTACTTTGTGGGTATAATAATTTCTATGGACACATATACTTTGTAAGTCATCCCATGAGCATTTTGTTTTATCTAACATTTATAGGAATTAGTAGTTACTTAGATTATACTTAGTATATAAGTTAGTGCTGATGCTAATGAAAGCATCAATGAATTATTTGTATTGAGCTTGGTCAAAGGAGGTTTCCCTGGTTAAGCATGGAATATACTGAGAGGTGGGGTGAATCAGTATATTATATATCTTATAAAACTTTCCCTTTATCAAATTCCACTTAATCAAACATTCAAGATATGCAATAAAACTCAAACAATAAACATCACAAAAGATAGAGAGAGACACCAGATATAACGTGGAAACCCAATGTGGGAAAAACCATGGAGAAAAATCTCAAGTATATTCATGAGAACAAACCCACAAGAGCACCATACCCCTTTGTCAAGTACAAACCTCAGCTACAATTCATGAGCACCAACCCACAGGAGCTTCAAACCCCTTTGCCGAGCACTAATCCAGCTACTATTCCTGAGCAACAAACCATAGGAGCACCAACCCCTTTGCCGAGCACCAACCCATCAACAATTTGTGAGCACCAACCCATAGGAGCACCAACCCCTTTGTGTATACCACAGACTTATGTCTCAATGTTACTATCTCAACAAATGATAGATCAATACAATATCTCTTTCCTCTCTCTCACCTTTGCTTTTTTAAGCTAGATATAACAAATAAAAATCATATTCTTCTCTCACAATTGCTCTTCTAAGATAGATATTACAATATCAAATCAACCTCTCTCTTCCACATTACAAATGGCTTCTCAAGCCTTTATTTATAGTTTTCCAAATGACCTTTGGCCTTCCCCCTTTGTGACCCTTCAATTCTCATGGAAAATGGCACTAAACTTGTATGACCCTTCATATTCAAGCCTTTGAAAAGTCATGTGGTGACCCTTCATGACCAAAAACGTCCTTCCCACTTTTGTCCTCATCTTGGTGACTTTTTGTATTCCTTAAGGTGTCCCTTCATGAGAAATCGTGTCTTTACTCTTTTGTCTTCACTTGGTGACTCTTGGAATTCCCCAAGATGACTCTTCATGGTAAAATTCATCCCATCCTTCTTTTGTCTTTATCCCATGACTCTTCGACTTCTCCATGGGCCCTTCTTTTGTCTCATATGCAACCAAAAATATATTCATTAATATTAAATAATTATTAACTCATATTAGACAAGATGTATTTATTAAAAACAACACTAAATGCAATGGGGCCTTTATCACCAATAATACTAGACCTTTGACATCAATGACAATATTTCCAACAATCTCCCCTTTTGTCATTGATGGCAACCTCAATCTTGAAACTGCCACATCCTATCACCTGCACATCCTGTCATCTTAAAACATATAGTAACTCCCCCTTACTATAGCAACTTGTACCGATTCCCTATACCTATTTTTTGCACTTGTACATGTACCTCTTATTCTCCCCCTTTGTCATCAATGGCAAAGGGCCTACCTAGATCTAACACTTAGCTCCCCCTCAACTTAATGCTGAACATCAATGGCAGGAAGTAATAGAAATTACTCCCAATTCTTCTTGCATGTCTTTGAGAAGATAATTGATTAAAACATTGCTTGTCCTTTGAGAATCTGCAATCAAATAATTTATATATTTTCTTTTAATCTCACAACCTTCCACATGAAACTTTAAGGTGTATCCTTGAGCACATATTTAACTTACACTTAAAACATTCTTAGGATTGGTTCTACTAATATCCAAACTTAAAATACCTTTTCTAGCTATCCTGGTAGTGGTTTTATCTTCAAATTTCACTATGCCACCATTGATCTTCTTTACTCTTATCTCCTGTCATATGCTTCAAACATCTGCTATCAACAAACCATGGCTGATCTTTATTTCTTACATGCAAAGTTGTTTGCACCAACATAGAATCTTCATGTTGTTTCTTCTGCCATGAACATAACTGAACCTTCTTCTTGATGAATGGAACTTTGAAACTCTAATCCTTCTTCACTGAATCTACATGAATATCCTTCTCCTTATTTCTGAAACTATTAGCTCTTTTTCAAATTTTTAATTTCTTATGACCATAATCATTTAAAACACTTTAAAACTTTAAAACACTACATATGCAAGAATCATTCTAATAGCCTCAAACCTTATTACTAATGCAAAATTTTCTTAAAAAATATATTCCCTCAAAACATATACTAATTAGTTTTCCAACTCACCTTCTTGTCATGTAACATATCCAAGACCCAATAGCATCCACCCTGCTTCAATTTTTCTTAAAACTATCTCCTTGAAGCCTAGAAGAGACACCCCACACAATAGGGTTCTAGAAATAAATCTCAGGAGATTCCCACATCTCCCCTGTTTCTTCCTTGATCTTGTGTTTTTCTTTTAGAATCTGTTTAAGCTTGTCTAACCTTTTTAACTTACTAACTTTATCACTTATGATGTTATTCATCTTCTCAACTTTTGTAATTATCTTATCTTGACAAAGCTCATGCTCAAATGTAACAAGAGATTCTGAACAATCCTTCCTTTATGATTCTTTATCTACTATAGCAAGTAATTCATTTTCACTCTTAAACTCAACCTAATCAACCTTTACTATTTTAGGTCTCCAAACCTAAATTTGTCTTTTCTCATATTTTCTAGGGTCTCTATATCTTTTGACATACCTTGAATATCTCTTTACTTTATTTTGACATAATCTAGTAATATGGCCAACCTCATGACAAAAAAAGCAAACAATTTTTCTCATACCTTTTTCTTGAATGTGACTGAGATCTCCCTTTGACTCATTGATTCTCCTCATACAATCTCTTGCCCTATGACCAACATGATGACAAACAAAACAATGGCCATGAAAAGAATTTGAAAAGTTGAAAGCATTGCACTGCCTGATTGGCTTCTTTGATTTGCCTACAAAACTTGCATCCTTCTCTCCTTGGACCAATATTTCATGATCTTTCTCAACCTTGATTATAAGCTTCTCATGATTATCCTTTAAAGAACCTAACTCATCCTTCAAATGATTACACTCTTCTTCTTTTGATGTTAAAATTGAATTTGCAACCTCTAACTAATTCTTAAGATGCTAAATAAATATCTTATTTTCTTTTACTTCTATAGCCAACTTAGAATCCAAGATACACACCTTTTCCTTAAGATCCTCAACCATAGATTTCAACTCTTGATTCTCCTTCTTTAACTACTTGACCATCTTATGCTTTTCTTTGATCTACCTTTAAGCTGTTAAACCCTTTCTGAAGGAACCTACTTTGATACCAATTGTTAAGCATAAAATATACTAAGAGGGGGGGTGAATCAGTATATTATATATCTTATATAACTTTCCATTTATCAAATTCCACTTAATCAAACATTCAAGATATGCAATAAAACTCAAAAAATAAACATCACACAAGATAGAGACACAAGATATAACATGGAAACCCAATGTGGGAAAAACCATGGAGAATAATCTCAAGTATATTCATGAGAACAAACCCATAGGAGCACCATAACCCTTTGCCGAGTACAAACCTTAGCTATAATTTGTAAGCACCAACCCATAGGATCTTCAAACCTCTTTGTCAAGCACCAACCCATCTACTATTCATGAGCACCAAACCACAAGAGCACCAACCCAGCAATAATTCATGAGCACCAACCCATAGGAGCACCAACCCCTTTGTGTATACCACACACCTATCTCTCAATGTTTCTATATCAACAAATGATATATCAATACAACATCTCTTTCCTCTCTCTCACCTTTGCTCTTCTAAGCTAGATATAACAAATACAAATCATATTCATCTCTCACAATTGCTCTTCTAAGCTAGATATTACAATATCAAATCAACCGCTCTCTTCCACATTACAAATGGCTTCTCAAGACTTTATTTATAGCTTTCCAAATGACCTTTGGCCTTCCCCCTTTGTGACCCTTTAATCCTCATGGAAAAATATGCCAAATTGTATAACCCTTCATATTCAAGCCTTTGAAAAGTCATGTGGTGACCCTTCATGACCAAAAATGTCCTTCCCACATTTGTCCTCATCTTGGTGATTTTTTGTATTCCTTAAGGTGTCCCTTCATGAGAAATAATGCCTTTACTCTTTTGTCTTCACTTGGTGACTCTTGGAATTCCCCAATATGACTCTTCATGGGAAAATGCGTTCCATCCTTCTTTTCTCTTTATCTTGTGACTCTTCGACTTCTCCATGGGCCCTTCTTTTGTCTCATATGAAACCAAAAATATATTTTTTAATATTAAATAAATGTTAACTCATATTAGCCAAGATATATTTATAACAAACAACATTAAATGCAATGGGGCCTTTATCACCAATAATACTAGACCTTTGACATCAATGACAATATTTCCAACATCCCCCTTGAAGTGGCCTATGATAAATAGAGTTTCTTTTATGTTTTTGCTAATCATAGAAATCTATTATTTTATATATTTTCAATAAATTATTCAACTATTTCAAGAATTTGTATTAAGTAGTTGTAGGAGGATCCTCTCATCTCGTATGAGAGCGCTTTCTAGGGCCAAATTTATTTTTCTAAAAGGTCTAAACTCTATTTTGCTACACAATTCCTTTAAGTATTAACTTTATTCTACTTCATAACATGGTTCTGCATCATAATAATCTATTTTAGATTAGGACAAAAAAATCCTACATAATTATGGGAATTGCTTTGGTGAAATCCCTAAACATCATTATGAGGAGTACTAAGGGAACCCTAAAGTAGTTGGCCCACTAAGAAGATTTGCTAGTGAAACATGCAATGGCCCCTTCTTGATTGAGTAGTTCCCACCTATGAGGAAAACTAATAGTTGTTCCTTAGAGGAAAATCCACGGCCATAAGTTTTTTAGAGAGTGGTACTCACTTGCATAGCATTGGTGGCTAGAGAAATATCTTTAAAACTGTAAGCAATCATTGAAACTTGTGGCCTATTCTATTAGTTTTAGAATATTATCATCAGACTTGTATTTAGATAATTGATAGAAACTATAAAACAAAAAAATTTATCCTATTAGTTTCAAAAAACTATTAGTATATTATTACTAGATTCTCAAAGGATAGTTGAAAGAAAATAGACACCAAAAACCAAAAAACTATAATTTTTTTCATTGTTTTTCCATATCACTATATCTGTAGTCCCGTTGTTCCTTAATCTTTATCTAGACACCTGAAATTCCATTCTCCACATTTTTTTCCTAGAGGTCCCATATCCTAATTTCATTCCTAATTCCCATAAATCTCAATTTTCCTTTTGTTGGGGTTTTACCATGACTTCTTCTATTTTTGTCTATTTCCCTCAAAATCTTTTCATAGTATTCATATCCCTTTTATTTTACATAAAAAATAGTAAATATATCTTTACCCCTTCTGAATTCACCCAAACTACAAACTTTCCTTATTAAATGTGTCTTAACTCTAGTTTTCCTACCCAGTCCAAAAAAATTCTTATTTTGGTCATGGTAATAACCTAAATAAGAGAAAAATACATGGAGGATGATATTTACACCATTAAGACACACATCAAAGATCTTGATGAAAAAATTCTTAGCCTCAATATTCAACATACTACCTTCAACAACATATGACATACAGAGTCCCCTTTCAACATCAAATTTTCTTCTAGCTTGAGATTTCTCAATTTCATGGTATAGATTTGACTAGATGGATCTATTGGGTAGAAAAATATTTTAGCCTAAATAATAATTTTGATGCCAATAAGGTTCTACTTGCATCCTTTCGCTTGGAACTTGAATCCCTTCAATGGTATCATTGTTATACCAAGGCTCATGATGAGCCAAGTTGGATCGATTTTTGCACCCTCATTTTATAATGGTTTGGCCTTAGTGCTTTTGATGACTTCATATAAGAACTCACTAAGTATTTTAAAATAGGAACCATGAGAGAATATCAAACAAAATTTGAAAAATTGGCCAATCATATGGATGGATTGTCTAATGAATTTTTTAAAAGTTACTTTGTTAGTGGATTAAAGGATGTAATTCGATCTGAGGTCAAAATGTTCTGACCCAACATGATGATGGAATACCTAGGGTTGGCTAGATTAGTATAAGATAAGATCATATCTCAACAATGATTCAAATCAAAATTTTCTCTCTTAATAAATACAACCTCACAATGATCTCAAACAATGCCAGCCCCCATAACCACTCTTATCAAGCATCTGACTAGAGTAGATAAGAGAGCCCATACAAAAAAAGGACTATGCTATAATTATGATGAAAAATTCACTCTAAGATAATGATGTGTTGAGAAAAATATCTACCTATTGGATGTTGACTCTCTACCTAAAACTAAAGATGGGAAGATGTTTAGGATATAATAGATCGTCCAGAAGAAGATCCACTGATTATGGAGCTTGATTCTTAGGAAGACCAACTAGAGATCTCTCTCCATTTCTTAGTAGGAGTCACAAACCCACAAAACATGTGAGTTATAGGCTAATTAAATAATTTACCACTGATAATACTCATTTATTTTGGTAGAACCCATATCCTTATTGACCCTCGAATTACTAAATAGGTTGATTATTTTGTCTATCCTTGTTTCAACATTGAAGTCATTATTTTTAATGGGGGCACATTACCTTATAAAACTAAGTGTCATAATATGTATATCTCTATTGGATATTATAACATGCATTCTAGCATGTTTTTCTTGCCCTTAGGTGGATGTGATGTTTGTTTGGGAACCCAATGGTTATGCACACTTTGACCCATCTTATGGGATTTTACTAAACTTTGGATGTAGTTTTTAGATAATGGAAAAAAACACATTAAAAGGATTATAACTAGGGTACCTCAACATCATAAGGTCACATCACATAGAAAATCATCTTAAGAACAATTCACAAAATGTCATTGTCTAGCTCCATTCTATTCAAATGCAAACATCAATGGTCTCCACTCCTCATATACAAACTATTTTGAATAGGTATGTACATGTATTTGACAAACCAGTCGGATTACCACCTTCACATCCACACGTCCATCATATTCAACTCCTTGTTGGAATCATTCCTCCCAACATCAAGCCCTAATACTACCTATTTTAGCAAAAGATAAAGATTGATATGTTCATTCCGGACTTAAGGAAGTAAGGAATTATTCACCCTAATACTAACCCATATTCTTCCCCAATTTTGATTGCTTATAAATAATATGGGTCATGCCACCTCTACATTGACTTCCATGTACTTAATCACATCACCATCAAGGAAATTTATCAATACCTATTATTGATGAGCTTCTAGATGAGCTTCATGGTACTCATTTTTTCTCTAAGTTAGATCTCTATTTTATATATCACCAGATCTAGCTTCATGAGGATGATATCTATAAAATATATTTTTGCACAATTGATGGTCACTATGAGTTTTTGGTCATACTCTTTGGCCTCACTAATGCTCCCTCAACATTCAAGGCATTGATGAATAAAATATTTAGGCCCTACCTATGTAAATTCAATCTAGTCATCTTTGATGACATCCTCATCTATAGTAAAACATGGTATGATTATCTCCAACATATATATTTCACACTACAACTTCTCTTTGACCATTATCTTTATGAAAAATAGTCCAAGTGTGATTTGGCTAGGATTAAGTGGATTATCTTTGTCATATTGTTTCATCCCAAGGGGTTTAAATTGATCTTAAAAAAAATAGATGACATGGAAAATTAGCTTCATCCATAGACACTCAAGAGCCTCCATGGTTTTTTGGGTTTGACTTGATACTATTATAATTTGTCAAAGATTACGAGAAGATTATAACTTTACTAATAGTTATGATAAAAAAAGATGCTTTTATATGGACATAATTTGTTGAATGTGCATTTGAATAATTGAAATAAACTATGTGTAGTACACATGTTCTAACTACACTTGATTTTTCCAAGACCTTCACTATTGAGAGTGATGTTTACATAAATGAACTTGATGTTGTTATCCTAAAATAAGTATACCCCATTGAATTCATCATCAAATCTCTTTTTGGGAAGAATTTATCACTCTTTACTTATGAGAAAGAAATTATAGCCATTTTTCATGCAGTATAGAAGTAGAGGCCATACCTATTGAGGAATCATTTTTACATCATAACTGATCATTAGGGTTTGAAATATTTCATGGAACAATGGGTCTCTACCTCATCAAATAAGAAATGGGTCATAAAACTTATGGGTTATGACTATGAGATCACTTTTAAAAAGTGTAAGGACAATATTATGGATAATGCTTTGTCTTATACATTTATAGAACAAGCTTACTTTTTAGCTATTTCCATTTTTATTCTAAATTGGTTGGACATTATACAGTAGGGGTAGGTCAATGACTCCTCATTATCTTAAATCATTCAATAGTTATCCACTAACCCCTTCAATATACTATATTATTCTGAAGATTGTGCTTCTTTGTAATATAATGGTCATCTCATTCTTCCATAAAGCACAGATATTCTATAGGCTATAGTCTATAAACTCTATGATTCTCTATCTATAGGGCACTCAGGGTTTCTAAAAACTTATCAGTGGGCATGATGTAATTTATTTTGGAAGGGAATAAAAAAATAAATTCAATAGATGGTCACTGAATGTGATACCTACTCATCCCTAGGTTGCTAAAACCCTTTCCCATCTGTACCAAGACTTGGATAGATATTTCTATGAATTTCATTGAGGTGCTCATTAAATTTGGAGGGAAAATAGTGATCTTAGTTTTGGTTGACTGACTCTCCAAATATAGTCATTTTTATGCCCTCAACCACCCCTATAGTGCTTCCATAGTCACATAAAATTACATGGACTAGATTTTCCATCTTCATGGCATTCCTTCTCCATTGTCTTAGATCATGATGCAACCTTCACTAGCCATTTTTGTAAAAAACTATTTTGATGTAATGGCACCCAAATGAAGATAAGTTTTGGGTATCATCGACAAATGGATGGTCAAATTTAAATTTTCAACAAATTATTAGAGAATTTTCTTTGTTTCTTCACCTCAAAACAATAACATTAGTGGGAAAAGTGGATCCCCCTTCTCAAATGGTGGTATAATACCTCCTGCCACACTATAACTAAAATGAATCCATATGAACTAATCTATGGTTAAGCACCACTGATGTTCCTTTTGTACACCCCTAATAGTTCATCAATTCAAGGGTTTGACATAATTCTCTAAACTAGAAATCAGATCTTCAACACCCTATAAGACAATCTTCATATGTCACAAACTTGAATCAAACAACAGGGTGATCAACACTATTCTAAGTACACTTTTCAAGTAGGTGATATGTTTTCTATTTAGTTGTATCCATACAAAATATCCCCCCTAAAACCAAAATGACATCATAAGTTGGATCCCAAGTTATATGGACCCTATAAGGTTTTCATGAAGATTGGGTTGGTTTCTTATAAGTTGGAGATTCCACCTTCTTCTCTAATTCACCTAGTATTACATGTCTCTTATCTAAAAAAAGTTTTTTGAAAAAACATCAGAGTGCAGACTATTTTACTAGGGATTGATAATAAAGGATCCTGCATTCATGAGCTAGATTAAATCCTGGGTAAGCACACATAATGACATTACTCCCACTCCATCACAAAAGTTATAATTCTATGTCATAGAATGCAAATAGATGATACCACATGGTAACCACTATTTCAAATTCATTACCAATTCCCACATCTCAATATTTGAGGACAAAGTTTTTTCTAAGAGGGAGGTGATATTGGGAACCTGTGTTACCCCTTATATTTACTTTGTTAGTATAATAATTTATATAGACACATATAATTTATAATTCATACCATGAGCATTTTGTTTTATCCCACATTCATGGGAAGAAGTAGTTGTTTAAATTAGACTTAGTACATATGTAAGTGTTGAGGCCAATGAAGGCACCATGAATTATTTATATTGAGATTTATCAAAGGAGGTTTCCCCCTCGAAGTGGCCTGTGATTAATATAAGTCATTTGGTATTTCTTCTAATCATAAAAATATTTTATCTCACAAATTTTCAATAAATTAATCTATCATTTCATTCATTTTCATAAATGTTTTGTAGGAGAATCCTCTCATTCACACACTTAAGAGTAATAGTTAGAACAAATGGAAAGGCACATTTCTAGAATTGAATGGGGCCTCAATAATATTAGTAGCGATCTGGTGCCCATCTTCTACTTTGGTATAATTCTACAAGTCAGGGTCAAGCTATCAACTTTAATTAAATGATCCTTAAATATCAAATTTTATATTTTTATCACTTCCTTTCCTAATTTCCCTATCCTCCAAAAGTGTTGTTATGGAAAATTCCATGAACACATGTTTCATATTGGGGACACCATATTTATCTTAGGTGGTAATTTTAATGTTATTCTTTCTAGTTTAGATAAAATAAAATGTATTTCAAAACCTTCCCAATCTCATATTAAGTTATCAATTTTCATGTCTTCATATGTAATGACAGACATTTCCCCCAAGAATAGTCTCTCTTCATGGAAAGATAGAAGACTTGTCTTCAAAAACATAGCTAAAAGATTAGATCACTTAATGGTTTATCCATATTAGCTTTTGAAGAATTTGGTGGTTGAAATCAATATTCTACCAATTTTTTAGCTAGATCATGCTCCTATGTAACTTAATATTTTACAAGATAGAGCACCACCAAAGAGCCCCCTCAAGTTCATAGCCATGTGGTTGATTGAATCAACTCTTTATAGCCAAGTTAAAAAATTATGAAATTGTGATCCCATAAAGGCTAGATCCAAGATGTTCACAATGGTGGAAAAACTCAACTTCATGAAAAAAAATCTCAAAACATGGAATATGACAGACTTAAAAAACATTTTTCAATAAATAGTGAGGTTTGAGGCACTTTTTTATATCTAAATAATTTATGTATGATAATAGTGATGGATGCATCAACTTATAGTAGATAACATACACTAATATCTAAACTAGAAGAACTAAGAGTCAGAGAGGAACATAACTAGAGGTAGAATTAAGGATAAAATTGGAAAAATGATGTTGATAGAAACACCAAATTATTTCACATGTGAACACAAGATAGAATAACTTTTAACCACATCAGATCAATCAAAGCTATGGATGAAAGGATTTTGGATCTTAAATCTTAAGTTCTATTGGAGGTGATTAACCGATTTGAAATATTGTTGGATTGTTCATAAGCCTTAGAATCTTGTTGTTAAAAATTATTACCTAAGTTTTTTTCCCAAAATGATAATAGAAAATTGGGACAAGGGTCTCAAGGCTCCTTCAACTTCTTAGTAAATCAATCATGTTCTCTCCATGGGTAAAGACTAGGTCCTGATGGTTTATTGACTACTTTATTCCATTAATTTTTTGACATCATAGGCATTGAGGCTATGGAAATGGTTGAATAATGAAGGAGGAAAAGGAAATTAGATCTTAATAAAATTACACATCCTTGCTTTGATCCTAAGAGGATAAAAAAATGCCTATTTTAGGAATTTATAACTTATTTTTGTATGTAATGACTTTTACAAAATCTTCTACAATGTGATTTCCTTCAAACTAAATCCCATACTTGATTCCCTCTTTTCCAAGGAACAAGGGGATTTTTATATTGGGAGGAACATTTAAGAATATTTTTTAATCAGTCATGAGATAATTCATTCTCTCATCCAAAGCCACAAAAATAAAATGTTGGTAAAACATGACATAAAAAAGCTTATGACAAGGTAAATTGGAACTTTTTAATGAAATTCTTGGATAATAATGTGTTTTTTAAAGATATATATGATTTATATTAAACAAAATTTCTAATTGTAAATTATGTGTTATGTTTAATGGGTGTCTATATAGCTTCTTAAAATCCCTTAGAAATTTGTGGCAAGGTGACTCCCTTTCACCCTTCATTTCCATTCTAATGACTAAGGCACTTGGTTAAACCATCAAGAGAGATTTTGAAGAATGTGAAATAAAATGAACCAATGTGATTAAGTGTATTTAAAATTATATCCACAAACAATTTTTGGATGAAAACTTTCTATTTCAATCAACATCAAAAATAGAAGCAAGAAACTTCAAGAAAATTCTCAAGCTATAGGTGAAGGCTTGAAGATAGGAGGTGAATGAGACAAAATAATAATATTTTATCTTAAATACCCCTTATCATATGTAGGACAACATTTCTCTAATTTTGGATTTCACTATTAATAAATTACTTGGTAAATATTTGGGTGTCCCCTATTTTATGATAATGGTAAGTCTTCTCTTTGGGATAATCTAATCAAGTATTTCCATTCTCAGCTATCCATCTAGAAATTTAAGTTAATATCCATTTATGTGAGGTTAATACTGTTTGAATGTGTTCCTAGTGCCTTTCCCACATACATGATGTCTATTTTTAGGCCTCCTAACATCCATATGAATCTAAACTATATTATGATAAATTTCCTCTAGAAAGGAACAAAGGACAAAATTTAAATTCCCTTCATCCAATTAGATAAGTTTTTATTTCTAAATGATGGTAGAGGGGATAGAATTAAGAAAATGATCTTCAAAATAAATCATATCATGCCCAATTCATCTTGTAATTGTACTCCCAACCATGGGGCTTATGGAGCATGATTTTATAATAAAATTACTTTTGTGAGTTAGTCCATACAAATATATTAAGAATTACCAATCCTCAAAGGGGTTATCACATAAGTAACATCCTTCTTAATCATCACCACATTATCATGAAACACATATTTTAGGAAATCAATAATGGCATAATTATTACTTTTATGGATTAATATTAGAATCATTATAAACACCTGTGAAAACTTCATGAGTTTAACGAACAAAGAGGAACACCCTCCAATATTTGGGGAAATTAAGTATGAAAATCCCTTTATATTATAAATGATCATGGACTGGAATCCTAGATTTGGATAAATTTGAAGAAGGCACCTGTAAACACCCAATTCTAGCCACAACTAGATTTCAAATAAACTTTTGATTGGTTCCCACCATACACTAAAAATTAAGACTAAGAATCACTAAACATCCCAATTTTAGATGCACTTCACTCATAAATTATCAAAATTATGTTAAGGCATTCCTATTTGGATTATTCTATCATATGTAAGACTAACTTCTCATGGATTCATCCTCAGTCACCTTGTGACCTAAAAACTAGCAGTTTGGCTTATGGGCCCATTAAGTAGGGCACTTGAACAAAAATTAAAAGATCTAAAATTATAAACAAAATGAATCATATAATTAAATAATATTAAATTCTTAGTTGAATTATCCATTTATAATTAGTGAATATCTAGAAATAGAAATTATGAAAATCAAAATATTAATTTTTTTCATCATTGTCAATCTCTTCCAAAATATCTCAAAATATTTAATTGGAGATCCATGCCTAGTAATTAAAAATATTAATTACATGATAAATTTAACTCAATTGGAGTTCAACTCAACTCATCTAAGGTTAGTCTTAACCCATTCCCTATTTAAACTTAACCTTAGCTCACCTTGGGTGAGTGTTAACTTTTGGAGGCTATAAATACAAGGCCATACCTATTGATATCTAAGATCTTCTAATGTAAATTTATTATGCCTAAATATCTTAAAAAATATGAGAGTGTAGATTTATTATGCTAGATTTTATCCGTAAGCTTCATGCAAGTAATTTTGTCATGATAAAATCAAAGGCCTAGCAATTAACCCAAGGTGCCAAGGAAAGGTGAAGCCAACAAAGTTTTATTGATGAAGATTTATTGATGCACAAGCTAATAAAGCCACTTCAATAAGCCATTTGGGTATCCAAGGAAGGTAAAAAGGTGGATTATTTTGTCTTGTAGTTGTGATTTAAATTATATGTTTGTTACCTATGATTTCCGTACTGTTTACACTAGAGGTGGTAGGATTTTAGTGTATTATTTTGATTTGTTTAATTAGACTAACACAATACTATCCTAGCCTATACATATTCATTGTTCACATGATGGAATGCCCAATGGGACTAAGTATCCCATATGGCCAAGGAGATTTATATGCTAGTTTTAGTTTTTTTAACAAATATATATACATATTCAATTTTCAAGTTTTAGCTTTGTTTTTTTCATTTTTTAAAGCAAGTAACCGGTTGTAGGGATTGACATTAATTTTATAGATTGACATTGATTATAGGAATTAACTAGGATATCTATGTAAAAAATAGTAAAAGGCGAGGAACATGGATAATAATGGTTATACTCAATATTTATTGCCTTCATTTTGTGTTTCATGACCTGGAAGTTGTTTATATAAACCATTTTTTATAGAATCTATGAAATGTTTGAGTTTTTCAATCTGAATTAATCATTTTCCATAAAAATAGACTTTGTTTCTATCTGTTTTATATGAAACAATGACAATATACCTTAATCAATGTTGATATATGTAATAGGCATCAATATTTGTGGATTAGTAATGATTGGTCTCTGAGACAAGAAATTTGGAACATGAAGGCTAAATTTAAAATGTCATTTTCTCACTTGATTCTAGGATTTTAAGAAAGCAAACCCTATAATTATTTGGACATCTTAAGGTGGAATCTGAAAAAGTTCAAGCATGGTTAAATCTTACACACATTGTATATGGTGCTTAAAATATACTTAGCTTTTATCATCTCTTAGTTGTTTTTGATATTTTTGCAATTATAAAAAACAAAGACAAGGGTGTCAAACTTCATTACACACTTCATTATGATGTTATAAAAATGAAATCCCACATTAGTTAAATACTAATAAGAGTATTAATTTTCATGTTTGTTTGTTGATGTGTTTATTTAAGCAAGATGAGTGTAACATGTGTGCTCTCCCCCATCCCCTTTAGGGAACTTTGGTGATAAAAAATGCTCACTCTTTACATATGTTTCTTTGGCCAAAAAAGTATGGAAGTAAAGTCTCTAAGTTCCTCCCTAAAATATTTATGACTTGGATGATCACAAAATGAACCTAAAGTCCATCCACTTGTCTTTATTTTCATGCATTTTTGGCTTGAGGGTGGGAGTTCATCACCTGCTCACAAGTTCTCTAGGGAAACATTGAACTATGATTCATCTCTCAATATTGTTTTAACCATACTGTATAGTGGGGTGGATAAAATTAGTAAGACCCACTAGGATGGTTGTTTTGAGTGGTTAAAATAAGATCTATTAGTGGTAATCATCCTTAGAATATAGGTCAAACACAAACATCACATTACATTGAGTAATCAACATATGTAATGGTTGTGAAAATGACTAAAATTTTTAAAAACAAACTAGTTGATGTGGATCCAAAAGATTTTATTGATCCTTGGTCTTTGACACACATATATGACCATTTAGAAATGAATGAAAATTGATAATTTAGACAACCCCACATGCCACAAACATACTATTGATGCAAGGCAAGTAGCCTTTAGTTCCATGCCATCATACAAACTCCTGAGAGAAAAGGGGGCCTAAAACCTCTACTTTTCATGAGATTTTGCTTTTTGGATTAATAGTTTAAAATCCTCTAAAGAGTAAATATATAAATGGAATTTTATAGTATGATTCCACCTTGTTAGTTTTAGGATATGGGACATTAAATTTAGGTGCTTTTGTCATTTTCTCCCCTTTACTTTAATGGTCTTGTGAAAAAATTATTTTCTTATCATAACATGTAAAAATGAGTCTTGTTTGTGTATCACTTTGTTTCAAAAGGTGTTATGCCATCCATAAGACATCACACCTTTGCCTTAATCATTTGTAAAACTTTGTGTGTGCATCAGTTATTTGAAAAGGGTATCATCATGTTTCCTATTTCATTTCAAGTCTTGTGACTTAAATTTATTTAAAACAAAATATTTGTCATACCATTAGTGCATGATATCATTGTTATGTTGATTGAATTCTTTCAAAGACTTCTTACCTTGCATCTAAATTATAATTTTGAAAACCATGTCTGCCTTTTGGATCTATATACCTAGTAACATCATGCCATTCATTCTTTTCTATCTTGTTCTCTACTTTAAAGAAGCCTAGTCGTCTAAATTAAGTTTGATGTTAGCCTTGACAAGTTTAGGTCCAAACATTGCTTGGTTTTTGCCTATGCCTCGCATAATTTTGCCTAGACATTTATCTTTCAATTTTTGATTGTGTAACTTTCATTAATTTCTTTCTTGATTTAAAGAATAATTTTATTCCTAAAATTAGGGAAGTGGTCTATATTCTATGTGCCTAATGTTCCATGTCTTTTGCCTAATGATCAAGTGTGTGTTAAAATTTGAATGCCTAGTTTATGTCAAAGTGTTACAAAATTATTAGATTAAATTTCTTGCCTCTTATACTTTGTTTTGTTTAATATCTAGAATTTGTGCCTTATTACAAAAATACCTATCAATTATTGTTTTGAGCCTAGATTTTATGCCTTATCTTCAAAAATACCTAGCAATCTTTATTTCTTTAGACCTCGATTACACTTTTTTGAAACAACTTTAACCTAAATTTGGCATTCCAATTTTTATTCATCCACTTGACCCTTTTTTGTAAGACATTTGATGTTAAACTAGTTTATCCCAAGTTTTATCACTAACCATTTTGGAGATACAACTCCATCCTTAGACCAAGTTAGACAAATTTTGGACCATTTGTCCTTTAGACCTTATTTTTTAGAGTTTGTATAACTCTAGACCAGCTTTCATAAGAAAATCATTATTTATTTGAATATTTCTTGTTAAACTCATAGTGGAGCCATTTATAATCTAGGTTATGATAGTGTGGTCATAAAATAATAATTTATTCAAGACCCCTACAATGATGATGCTATATGTGAGATGGATCCTTATCCTCTTTATGATGCTCAATTTGTTGAACAAATCCAAGGTCCTTTAGCCCATTGTTTGGTTAACATGCCTCCATATTTGGAGCAAGAAAAAGAATAAATCTTGCATTATCTTACTAACATACCATTAGTTATAGAATAAGCTCGATAATAACTATATTATGCTAATTTTCCATGGATGCATGATCCTTATTTGTTTGGTTATCACTTGATTGAAAACAAGGATGAAGTTTTGCTCAAATTTGTAGAGGTAGGGTCCATGTTTACAATGGACTTTCTCATGAAAATTTACATGAACTAGTTAGAGTGCCTCTTAACATTCCTCATAACTAACCCATTTAACATGCCTCTACTATCAATTCTCAATAACTTATGTCAATGTTATATCAAGACCCTAATATGCTTTACAAAGTAAAGTCACTCATAGAGGACCACTTTGTATAAATGTAATAAGTGTATCAAACATATTTGAATCTAGTGCATAACTTAATAACATGGCCATGTCAAATGATCTACTCATCAAGTTAGCTCCTTCAATTGGGATATTAATTGAGTTAATAGGTCATGAAAATTTAGCTATAGACCTATTTACATAAAAAACTTTATTCGATAACATGTATAATGTCCTAACTACTGAAGAAGTGACTACTACTTTTAGTAAAATAATGTGCTAAACATAGTGGGTAACGTGTAAGTATCTCCCAATCCAGGACAAAGAAGTTTAACTACACTAAGAACTAGTCCACAATAGGTGCCTTTAGTTAATACCATGAGTTGTTTGAAACAAGGGGTAGAAACTCCTACATCCTAACCACCACAACTTACCTCTAATCCTTAGTTAGTTGCTTATTGAAGCATGCAACCTCAAGGATAATGTAATCAAGTGCCTACTAGTGGTTTGCCTTAATAAAACATGATAAATTTTACTCCACCTAAATAGATAAAGATTAACATTCCATAACAATTGGCACATTCTAATATACCATCACAACATAGGTATAACATTTTGCCACCTCAACAGGGAGCAAAAAATGTTCCACTCTGATAGGTAGTGACAAGTGTACCTCTATAGTCATATAGAAACATACCTTTACAATTAAAAACATATGTTTATTAGTAAAATACAAATGATAAACATCCAACAAAAATCTAGTTCACAATAGGTATTTTCATAACCAAGAGGTAGCACTGTCCAACAAGTACCAATCAAGAGATAATTGCCATTCTTTTTAGCACATATCATAAATCTAAACATAGGGACTTACTTCACAACATGTGCCCCTTATTCAACTAGGTTTGGCTAGTCAACAAGTCCCTAATCAACCTTAGTATAAATAGTACTTTACCCATAGCCATATCCTTCCATCGTATTAATAATTTACTCAAAACAAAGGCTATATACCAAATCTAAACCAGAATATCACTACATAACATGTATAATTTTATAAACTACATCCATATATGTATATTACTATTCAATTAACTCAAACTAACATTGTACAATAAACCATTCCTCCATTATAACCTGATCAAGGTAATCCATCTTTAGCCTCCCATCCTCCACCTTAGCCAAATGTTCCAACAAGTTTCTTGGCACAAAAAACTAAAACAAATGAAGGATTCAATTTATACCATTCAAGTAGAGAAATATACCAAAAATTTAAATATAAATGTAATGTGTTCATACTTTTTCAACATGGAGTATCTATACATACCATTTTCTCTATGGTACAAACCACCCAAATTTGATAAATACAAGGGTAAAGGAGACCTTAATGCCCATTTAAAAGAATTATTTGATGCTTGTCATCCAATGGATTATAGTGATATTTATTTTCTCCTTTTATTTCCTCAAAGTTTTGTAGGATAGGCTTTAGAATGGTTCCTAAATTTGTCAAAGAATTTTGTATCTGATTTTGACAACCTCTTAGACAAATTTGTGAAGTATTTCTCCTACAATCTCAAACGTGATATTTCATTGGTAGATATGACTCAGGACAAGTAGAAGTTGGTAAAATATTTTTAATCTATTTATAGAGATGGAGATAGTTAATTCACCCATAACTTACTAGATAAATAATTGGCTATTATGTTTACTAAAAATTCACACAACAAGATATCTGATCATCTATAGTGTTAGTGTGTATATACCTTTAAGGATATCATTGACCAAATTTTGTTAATTTAAAATGCCCTTATTAACAAAAATATTATAATTTTAACCTCATATAACCAAAATCAAAACCGAAACTAAAGAATGGGCCAAGGATAGAACCAAAACCAAGTCACAGTGCAAGTGTTAGCACTAGCCCAGACCAGTAACTATAAAAAATCCATGTAATTCAACCAAAATAATAATGTTTTTGGAAATGGAGTAATCAAATCACATTATGTATAAATGGTGTAAACACCATCTACTCAACCAACACTTTAAATGCAACTTAATCCTAATTAGTAACCCATTTAGAAAGTACAGCCTTCGTAGTAACCTAGACCAACTTAGGTAACATAGTAATAATTACCTTTACAAAACCCTCCTCCAAGAAGAAATTATCCTACTCAACAAGTCTTAAGTGGCCTTGGAGAACCTAATGAACTGATGTTCTGAAAGCTAACCACAACTAACATAATTAGTTGGCCA
The DNA here is from genome assembly GCA_037957365.1 of Torreya grandis. NCBI lineage: Eukaryota > Viridiplantae > Streptophyta > Pinopsida > Cupressales > Taxaceae > Torreya > Torreya grandis. Next base: position 943,390 of record JARHVA010006248.1, read on the forward strand.
ATTTTGAATCACTATAGTAAGGGTATTATGTATAAATATTGGTATAAAGAGAGTGAGTTCTATGAATACCATCATTTTCATGGGAATAATATATGTCATTTTATGTAGATAAAACACCTTAGTAAAAATATGTTGGAAAATGGGGAGATTACAATGGATAATAGAGCATTTACATCTAATCATAACCCAAGTATCTACCACAACCCTTTTTCACAACATAACAATAACAATCAATAACAACAAAAAAAATGCCTAAAAATCAACAAAATGGTATTAATATCTATGTCAACAATAGTAATACTAGTAGCAACAATAACAATTTAAATTGAATGGAAGGAATCATGGTTAGAAGGATTCCAATACCCAATAGACTTACCACATAGTTACACATGACTACACTAATGTTGTAAGTCATATTATAGGAGGTTACATTTTCACCATCACCATTAATCTATGACCATGTGCTAATAGAATAAGACTCTTTATAAACAATTCCAATTAACCCATTTATGCCAGTAATCCTTCCTTGACTTGGGATAATAAATAGGCACACCAAAAATAAGAGATTACTATTTTTGGACCTTATACTCATAACTCATCATTCTCCCATGACCAAAAATAAGTGAACTACCAATCAAGACTTATCCTATCTATTCCTTTGCCATCATTATTTTATAAAAATAATAGTCTCATATTTAATCTTGGCTGTGCAATCATAACTCAGTGATCAAAGATTATAATTCTTGGCCCATAACCCTCTACCAATGAACCAATATAACACACCATCTTATGTAGGAACAAGCCATATACCAATTTTAACAAAAATATATTTGAAATTATGGAGTTACTTGAGAATCCTCTTTAAAAAATATCCATTCTAAATTTGTTGCATATGTCTACTATCCACAAAAAGATCCTAATAAATCTCCTTGGCCAATCCCAAGTTCCCAACAACATAAGCCCAGATAAATTCCAAGCTTTGGTTAGACATCCAACCCTAGGCCAATAGTTAACCTTTGACAAAAGTGACATGTCATCCCTTGACCTTCTCCATAATAGTCCCCTATACATTGAAGTTCTCATTTCATGACACAAACTCAAATGTGTCCTCATAGATAATGGGTAAAGCCTAAATATTGTGTCTTTAAATATCATCAAGCATCTTAGATATACAAAAATCAATCTATAATAAAATAAAATCACTCTCAAGGCCTATGACAATAAAGAGTGAGAATCATAAGGAACTATAATATTATCATTTATCACTGGGTCTTTGACCCATGATACATTTTTCCATGTGTTATACCCTGACCTATCTTATGATATGCTTCTTAGAAGACCTTAGATACATGAAATTTAGGAAATAATTTTGATAATTCACTAGTGTCTTAAGTTATCTCATTCATCCATAGAGGTCACCATCATTAGATAATTATAGCCTTATAGACATTGTAAAAGTTTTGAGGCTGAGTATGAAACTTACAATTACCACTTTGGCTTAGAGCGGGTTCCAAAAATGGGCAAAGGCCAAAAAAATACTTATTGAGTTACATAAGGCCAATTGCATAAACCTAGACAACCTTGATTCATCTTCACATATTCCTCCACTTGAAAATTCTAATCATTTTACCATATTGGTCAATGGCCCAAGAGATTATTTGACCCATGACACATTTCACATTGCCAAGTTTTCACAAAACCCCAAGTCATATGGAAGACTTAAGAACAAGCCACCTTGTATGGAATAGTAGTGAAAGGGAAAGGGTAAAATTCATAGTCCACCTCCTATAATTTTCACACCAAACCCTAGCCAAGAAGAGGACCCACTTGCCACTTATGAATCCTAGTTATACAATGACAAATTGGTTGATTGCTACAAAACTGCCAAATATCCCATTCCTAACTAGATCATGAAAAATCAATCGTATGAAGGATGAGACTCAATCCAATGTAGTATGGTACAATAAAGCCAAATTATATAACATGGTACAAAGGAACCTATGGTCTCAGGTTTAAATCACCTGAGGGTGACACCACATATCTTATTCATGGTCCTTCACTAAAGACTAGTGATGATGATGTCATCAGTGAAGAAGAGTCTAATCATAACCTTTATAAAAACCTTTCCAATAACAATATGTTTGACACTCATAAAATTTATACCCTTACCACATTAATCTAAAAAAATATGCTTCTTCTATATCACCCTCAACTTATAACCTAGGACCAATAAGAATCCATAGTTCCTATGGATGAGTTTACAAATGAAGAGGCCTTTTGTAATTTTCTAAGCCCAATAGATAATGTTATATTAGGAGATCAAAAACAAGGGTTCTCTATTAAATTAGATCCTACAACCTATTTTGTAAAATGGGTGAAGACCCTTAGCTACAAACAAATAAATAAAACATTGAGGTCCCAAAGTGAAAACCTCTTTGAGGCACTTTTGGACTAGGGTAAAACTAAATATAATGTCATGTCTTTTGGTGAAAACCTATTTCATGCACCATTATATGGGAATATTCACCTTTTTTCAAATGAATCTCAAGACACCATCAATGATGAACTTACTTTTAGGTCTGAGTTTAGTTTAGTAGAACAACATGCCTTCGATCGAAATGCCTAAGAATTTCCAATAGTATTTTTTGCATGAAAATCCTCACCATTGGGATATTTTGTTTCATCTTGTTTAGGAGAATTTGAAGATCTAGTCCAAATAGAGAACTTTAAATTTATAGGCCAATCCAAAATCATTGGCCACCATTTTGAAGGATGGTTTGATTCTAATCACAAAAGACACTATGGAAGTCAAAATATGGACTCTAGATTACACAAAATGGATTAAATTAGGCACATACCCCACAAAGTAAGAATCTCAAATACTTACATCCCTTATGAGGAATTTTTTTGACATCTTTGCTTAGGCTTATTAAGACCTATTAGGTTTTGACCCCACCTTGGTTATGCATAATATTATTATACATCATGATGCTAAACCTGTGAACCATAACTATGCAAGATGAATGATCACATTATTGTATTAGTAAAGAAAGAGTTAAAAAATCTATTATAAATGAGATGTATTTTACTGATCAAATACTCAAAGTGGACATCAAATGTTATGCCTATTATTAAGAAGCCGGAAGGAATCATAATCTTCACCAATTTTAAAGGTTTACATGATAATTGTCTCTATAGAAATGTACAAAATGTTTTCACTTATGGATGGATTTTAGTGTATAACCATATCCATATCATGCTACAAGACCAACACAAAACAACATTCAACACTCCTTAGGGAATTTTTATTTTATCAAGTTATGCCATTTGGTCTCAATAATGTTTAGACCACATACCAAAGAGCCATGCCCATCATATTTCATGATATAATGCATGGCATTTTTGAATACCATGTTAATGACATATTGGTTAATTTAAAGACCCAGGGTAATCATCAAGCCACACTATGATGAATATTTGAGAGGCATCATGAATACAAGGTTAGAATCAATCCTAATAAGTGAATTTTTGGTATCACTTCAACAAAATTTATAATATTCATTGTGTTTCATAGAGGCATTGAAGTTAATCTTGCCAAAGTACAAGCCATTATAGAGATTCCAACACCTTCTAATTTGAAAGATATCCATAGTTTTTAAGGTAAGATCCAATCTATTAGGTGATTCATTTCATAATTAGTTGATAAATTGCATCTATTTACATACTAAATAAAGAAGGTTGACACATTTATTTGGGATGATGAATGCCAAAAAACCTATTAGAAATTGAAAGAATATCTTACCAATCTACCTATTTTGTCACCACCTATGGTAGGAAAGTCATTTCTACTGTATCTATTGACCATAGACAAAGCCCTGGGAGCACTTCTAGCTCATCACGATGATAATGGAAAAGAATATGACATATACTATTTAATCTATACATTTGTCATGTATGAATAAAGCTATACACCCATAGAAAAATATTATTTATCTATGATCTTTACAATCAAGAAGTTGTGGTACTACGTGCTTAACAACAAGACCATAGTTATTTCCAAAGTAGTCCACTCGTCTATCTACTATCCAAAATAGATTTACAAAGCTTCATGGCTAAATAGATCATGGTTCTAAGGGATTTCAAGATATAATACATTACCTAGAAGGCTATTAAGGGATGATTACTTGTAGATTAGCATGTTGAATCTCCCCTTAAAAATACCGAACCCCTCACTTTTCAATTCTTAGATGAGTCCTTCATGACCATCATTGAAACACCTTCCAAGGAGAAACACTATAATCTATATTTATATGGATCATTCATCTCACATTGATTGAGGGCATGCTGATTATTTATTACAATATAGGAAGATCTTATCCCTAAATCATTTTGTATCATGTTTCCTTGTACTAACAACAAGGTTGAATATGAATCACTTCTTGCATGGATTTTCCAAGTAGTATAATGGAATATTTAGGAAATAATGGTTTATGGTGACTATCAGTTAATCATCAATCAAGTTATAGACCACTTTTATACCAAAGATGATAAACTGGTGCCATAGAAGGATATGATAGACATTCTCAAATAGTAGATCACCAACATACAATTTGGACCCATCCCTAGGGCTAGTAATAGGATAATGGATGTCATGGCCACAATTTTATCTTTTATCCATCACACCAACAAGGCAAAAAAATATCAATTCCTCATTGAAAATCTTTTAGTCCTTACTCATTAACCTTCAACCATCATAATACTATGTGATATTGTTGGTCCTATCTCTATATGATATCCAAACCTCTTTACTTAGCTTCATGACCATATCACACCACTAGACCTATCATGAAAAAAACAAAAGGACTTTACCCACCAACACTCACATTATACCATACTTGGACCAATCCTTTACTATTGTAGCTTTCGTGGAAATATGTTTCATTATTTAAATTCTATGAAATAAAAATTAGCATTATAGGAAGTTCATGAAGGAGTATGTGGAAACCACACTAGTCGGCCATCCTATCCAAAAACTCCTCTGTACTAGTTATTATTGGCTAACTAAATATATAGATGCACCTCTTTACATCAAAAGGTGTGATAAATTCCAAAGGCATACCAATCTAATTCAAGTCTTGACTAAAACACTAAAACTAATGCTCACTCCATGGTCATTTTCTACATGGGGCCTCAATCTCATTTGAAAATTAACCCAACCTTATATGATGTCCATAAACACATCCTTTCTAGTACTTAATAATTTATTAAGTAGGTTGAAGTATACCCCTCACTTACATGACTATATAATATATTTCTATGTTAATATTTAACAATCTCATTTATCAATGGTTTCCCCTCTATAATTATATATGAAATGGAAAATTATTTAAAAATAAGAATGTCAAAATGCTATGTGTTGAGTACAATATCACTCAACATTTATATATTGCATATTACCCACAAGGTAATGGCTAGGTAGAAACATCCAACAAAACCATTGTCAACATCCTTAAAAAAATTATCAACGATGCTAGCCATGATTGGTACCTCAAAATTTTCCATGCTCTCTAAGCATACTACACTACATACCATACCCCAATAGGATCCACTCCATATTCTCTAGTTTATAGCACTCAGGCCATTCTTCTCATTGAGGTCAAGTTACATTCTTTACACATCTCATTAAAATATGTCCTTGATGATGAAGATTACCAAGTAGGTCAGCTATAAGAGCTAGAGTTAATTGATGAAAAATATATGGCCACTATCAAAAACATTCAAGCATACCATAATAGACTCCATTGCCACTATAATTGGTAGATCAAACATAGAGAATTCAAGATTGGGGATCTTGTTCTCAAATAAACCAAAAGAACAGTATGACTGAGAAGGAGGAGAAGGTAAATTTTAAACCCAATTAGATAGGCCCATATATCATTGATGTAAATTATGGTTCTTGAGTATACAGGCTTGTTACACCAAAAAAATGTGAACTTGATGATCTGATAAATATCTTAAACCTCAAGTGTTACTTTTCTTGAGAAACTTGAAGTTTTATCTATGAGGTAAATTTTTTTTATACCATAATATCATCATCCTTCTTTTTACCGTACCCTATACCATTATATCATTCCTTTCATATCAAACTAATATTTTTCTTACCCTCCCTATCCAACCCCTTTGACATTGGTTCTATTCCATTGTTTGTTTACATAACATTAATGAGAGGATTCTAATCAATTTCCAATAGTTGATTCAATATTCTAGATAGAGGTCATATTTTGGACCGATATGATAATGGTTTGGTATTTTAATCCTTTATTCATTGTTTCATTTCATTTTAAGTGTTTTTTTTTATAACAACCATTGAGTAAATCAGTGTCTCACCCTGTACTAGTAATAATGACAACCTTTGAGAAAATTATTATCCTTTACCTATGCCATTATTTCCTACTTATAATCACCTACGATAAAATTAGGAACAAAATTTGCATCATACTTTGAACTCCCTCCTAGTCATTCCTATGCCGTATTATGTCATCACCCTAATTTGAGAACTTATTTCTAACTAGTCAGATTCCTCCACTATAGGAAATAACTACAGTGAATTGAGGTCCCATCCTAGGACTATATAGGGTGTGATTGATTCACATTGAAGTTAGCTCAGTCACCCTTTTCCATGTTATATCTATTTTGTGATCAATTTCATGTTTGAATGCTCTTGCCATTTTTTGAGTTGGACCATTTAGTATCTCATCATTCTTAAATCAAGTTGAGAGACTAGGAAAAATCCAAAAAAAATTGAAAATGAACTATAAAATCCTAAAAATTACCAAATCAACCACTTATTTACCTTAATGATTCTAGGATGCCTAGCTAATTCATAACAAACCACTTGTACTTTAGTTTCATAATTCTTGTTGGCCCTTAGAACTTTGCTCTAGCCATTTTGAGAGTTTTCATATTGTGCATTATGTATTATACTTTTATACATTAATGATCATTACACTTCATCTCATACTCTCATAATTTTATGAGACCATTCCCATATTCCTCTACCTCATCAATCATGTTTTATTGATCATCATTTTTCTTCTATCCCATCTCCTGGGAGAACTACATTTGGCCTAAAGTTTATGTTAGATCATGCATCCATGGAATTATGTAGATGACATCCACTTACCTAGTGGATTTGGAGTTAGCTCAACTACCCTTTCATTTTATTCTATTCACTGCAATTTTGTTTGTGTCATTATCTCCAATCACCTAGGGGTAATGTTTATTCTGTAATTTATATCTTTGTGTTGTTTGTACTAACATATGATTAACCATTGATTTTATTTGTTCTCTTTTTATTTCTTAGGTTTTTATTGTGCTTTTTATTTGATCATTTTTTTCTTTTCCTATTTGTTTGTTTGTTTGTTTATTTGACTATTTTTTTTCTTTCATTTTTTGCCTTGACTTAGTGTATGTGTTCATTAGGTAATTCCTTGTGAATTATACTTAAATCCATCCATATTCATATGTCAACATTAAATCATGGTTTTAATCATTGGTTTATTATTTTTAGTATTTATTAGATTGCATATCGATCTTTATTCATATTTTGACTAAGTTATCATGGTGTTTTGTATCATGATGCATACCATAATATGCTATAGAAAAAATAATATTAGGAAATATTAAAATTAATGAGGCCATGAAACTTCTCCTTGGTTACCATAAAAATTCCTGATATACCCAAATCAATTCCCCACGTATAGAGTAATTAAACCATCCAAGAATTTTACTCCTTTCTAGTTAGAAAGTGCATCTCCATATTAGCAGGTTGCCTAAATTCATCTTTCTCTTCTGAACCATTTTATTCTTAGTCCATGCGTATAGATTCATTATGTAATCCACCTTTTTCAATTTACCATATTATTCCACCACTAGTACTAATGATTATACCTTTGGTAAAATCATTATGTTTCATTTTATCTAGATGTTAATGCTTATAACTTCCTTTGGGAAAATATTTATCTCTATCTGCCCATCTAGGGAATGTTTTCATTCTACCAATGAATATAATTACTTGTGGTAAAATCATTGTTTTCCTTTAAATGATTATAACTACCTTATGGCAAATCATTGTTTTTCATTTTATCTAGATGTTATTGATTATAACCACCTTTAGGTAAATCATTCTCTCTATCCACCCAACTGGGACATGTTTATATTCTACTAATGATTATAATTTCTTGTGGGAAAATCATTATTTTCATTTTAATGATTAGAAATACCTTTGGATAAATAATTTTGTTTCATTTTATCTGGATTTTAATGATTATAATTGCCTTTAGGAAAATCAATATCTCTATCTACCCACCTAGGGAATGGTTTTATCTTACCAATGATAATAACCACCTATGGGAAAAGCATTGTTTTCATTGAAATGATTATAACTACCTTTGGGAAAATCATTGTATGATAATGATTATAACCTCCTTTAGACAAATTATTATCTCTATCTACCCAACTTGGACATGTTTTTATCCTTACAATGATTATAACTACCTAATGGCAAATGATTATTTTTATTTTAATGATTATAACCACCTTTGGTCAAATCATTATTTTTTTACCCTTTTCCTTTGGATAATGATTATAACCTCCTAAAGACAATTCATTATATTTTTACCTAGTTATGCTAATGATTATAACCACCGTTGGGAAAATCATCCTTTTTATTTATCCAACTAGAACATCTAAATGTACCACAAATTATAGCAGCATATGGGTGAATCATTCTTTTCCACTCAACTTTATTTTTTGGTCCGATCATTTCCTTCTTTTAAGTGACTAATCAAAAACCTTTTTTTTCAACCACTCCCTCAAGAGAACATATAGGATTTATCCATCTCCTATTGGGGAATGAGGCATACAGGACCTTTTAATTCTTTGACAAGATGTTAATGTTCCTATATCTTGTAACACCTTCCAAAAAAGGGGAAAACTGTAGACACTTAATTCTGGGCATAACTAGATTGTGATCAAATTTTAGATTAGTTCCTACCAAACATTAAAAATTAAACATAAGAATCATTAACCATCATAATTTTGGTTGTTCATAATTCAACAATGCTTAGAATCATGTTGAAGCATCCCTATTTGGGTTATTATACCATATGCAACAATAACCTCTCATGGATTCATCCTCAATCACATTGTGACCTCACAACAGGTAGCTTAGCCTATAAATCCATTAAATAGTGCACTTGAATAAATCTTAAAAGAGATAAAAATGCTAATAAAAATTAATCATCTAATCAAATAAGATTAAATTCTTAGTTGAATTATCAATATGTAACTTGTGAAATTCTAAAAAAGAAAATTTCAAGCCTTTTCATCACTACTTTTATGAGTTGTCAAGCTCTTCCAAAACATCTCAAAATATCTAATTTGAGAGCCATGGCTAGTAATTTAAAATAATAATTATATGACAAATGTTAACTTTAACTAAAGTTAGTCTCAATTCACCTAAGGTTAGTTTGAACCCATTCCATGTTTAAACTCAACCTTAGCTCACCTCAGGGAAATGTTAATACTTGGAGGCTATAAATATAAGGTCATACATATTGATATCTAAGCCATTTTGGTGTAAATTTATTATGCCTAAATGTATTCAAAACTTTGATAGTATAGAGTTATCATGCACAATTTACTCCATAAGCTTCATCCATGTAATGTTACCATGCCAAAATCATAAGGCAAGTAACCAAGCCAAGGTGTCAAGAAAAGATGAAGCCAACAAAGCTCCATTGATAAATATTTATTGATGCACAAGTTGTGCAAACCACTTCAACAATCCATTTGGAGCTCTGAGGAAGGTAAAAGAGTGGTTTAATTTATCTTTTAGTTGTGATTTCATTTCTATGTTGGTTACCTATGCTATCCCTAGTGTCTAAGCTAGAGGTGTTAGTTTTTTAGTGTGTTCTTTTGATTTTTTTTAATTTAGATAACACAAGATTAACATCCCATATACATATTCCTTCTTCAAAACACCCATCATGAAAAACTAATACATTCTTTTGTCCAATATTTTATCAGAGTAAAAGGTATTTCTTATTAGCAAATAAGACTTTGTCTATCTGATTGAAGATAGATATGGTTGATAGTAAACCTAGGTTATAGAAATGGTAGATGTTTTTGATACCTTATTTAATTGGTCTAAATTATTGTGTTGGAACAAGGAGGATATACCCAAGGTTTTTGATTTATATTATATGTTTACAAAGATTAAAATTTTAACTCATGATAAGTTATAGGAAATGGGATTGGAAGGGTCTTCTAGATGCTACGTATGCTTTAATGATAAATAAATAGTAGATCACATCCTCTTATGTTCCACCTTTATTGAAGTGTTCTAGGATTTGTTTTTTAACAAATTATCTTAGCATTGAGCCAAACATACTTCACTACTTCAAGTGTAATATTTCATTATTTAATGGGATTATATGGTCTTGATATAGAATCTCCACAACCTCAAATCCAAATCTTTTAGTATTGATAAAGTACTAGGGAAAGTTTGGCCTCTTCTTGACACTTTGTTGATGAGGGAGGTAATCCACTAATTTTATGAATCCAAATCTATAATAGAGATCCTGATTAATGAAGGCATTAATCACAATGAATATGTGTTCACAAAAAACTAAATGGATACTTATCTTGGTCTAAACTTGTAGATTATAAATTCACACCAAACAAGGTTAGTGTTTATTTCTTTTTGTTTCCTTAAGACATGAATTTTTAAAGAGTCTACCTCCCTTATGAGATGAACATATTAGATGAGATGGTGTATTTAATTCACATAATGGAGGAATTTTATCACTTATATCATGATGTTACTTCTCATTATTATCACTCATCTTTTAACAATTGATGGTGGATAAGGTTCCAAACTTTTCATGTAAGGTAGACAATGTGGGTAGAAACTGGGTCTCTCTACTATTTTTATTTTGTGTTTTGTTTTCTAGTTTTTTTTGGACATATTTAATCATTATGATGGAAATAAGATGTACTAGGATTATGAATTGGTGTTTCTCGAACCTCTCTCATTTCTCCTTTCAAAAAATCATGAGATGGTATTTTGTAGATCTGCATCACAGAAGGGAAAATGAAAAAACATTTATAAGTCCCTATATGAAAATTATTTCAATCCATATTGACTACTATGGGCATTTTTTTTTCTTAGTCAACCATTTTTAGAATATTCAATCATATATCACTTCAGTATTTGTGATCCATATCCTATAGGGCCTGCATGACAAAGTAGTTTTTAGATAATTGTAGAAATGTGTGTACATCCCAAAATTTTTAATTGTATTTAAAAATATATTATTAGTGTGGAACTATAAATACCTCCATACAAAGTGTTTTATTGCATTAAATAGAAGGGATAAATTTTCATTTTTAGTTTTTGAGAGATTGAGGAGAATTTTATGGTTGTGGCTAACAATTTGGAGTAAGTGCAATAGTTCATCATAGATTCTAGTTTGCATCAAGGAAATGATTTTACTCCTCTAAGTTTTGATAATATCCAATATCCTCTAGATTCTCTCAAGTGATTTTTCCAACTGTATAAATGGTAGAGTGGTGGTTGCAAGCAAATTCTTAGGATGCATCTTGGGTGAGTAAATCTGAAACTCCTTAAGAAATGTGGGAACTAGTTTTGGTCACATAAATCTAGGTCACTTCAATCTGTATGAGAAGGAAGTTGGTAGAGGAATAGGAAACACTAGGCATTGGATTTTTTTTTAGAAAGAGTGGAAGACATTTGACTCATTCCTCTACTAGACATAAGAAATTTGGCAAGGTTTTTAAAAAATCAATGCTTCCCACTAGTTGAAAGGAAACCAAAGGTGTTAGTATGTCTTAAGGTGAATTAGTCGATGTAATGGTGATGGATGGTTTATAATATTATGATTGGAAAAGTAGGTAATTACATGATGTTGAGTGGATTAGTGAGTCGAGTGATGGTGGTGTACTACATGGTGGTGAATTGAATGGTGGTGATGGGTCAAGTAGTGGTATAATGTTTTACTCTGCATTAAACTAGAAATGGTAGAGTGTGTGTGTGTGTTTTTTTTTAATGGTAATAAAACTTGTTTCTAAAAACCGTTTTCAGGTTTAATCATTTGATTTTGTTTTTATTTTGATTTGTGATTTTAAGAGTTGGTTTTGATTCTTTTGGTTTTGTCATTTTTCACTCACCCTAGTTTCTATTGATATGAATTTAAGTTTTCATTATCTCGATTACTTATTATCGATATTTATAATAATACAATCATCTTTTTGTATTGATTATATATAATGAATAGGTAAAGGACACCCTTAATAATAATAATAATAATAATAATAATAATAATAATAATAATAATAATAATAATAATAATAATAATAATAATAATAACAACCTCATTCATATCATAGAGAACTATTTTCATGCTAAATGTAGCAAACATTTGTAACTCCACTTTTTGTATTTTTAAATTAAAGCTTATTAACACAATCATCTTGAACTTTATTGATTATATTAACAAACATTTTTATTGTGATGGAAAGATAATCATTGGTGTATCTTAAGCATGAAATTGCTAAAAGGAACACTTAATTTTAATAAATAAATAAGAGGAACAATGAAAGGACATATAAAAACCCAAGTCAAAATAAAAAAAGTTAAATTAATTATAAAAACTTGTCAATTTATCCAAATAAAATATTAACTTGTATATACTTCATTCTTTTCTTTTAATCTATCTTCATTTTAATCTAATATTAACTTAAAATGAAATAAATAAATTGTAGTCTTAAAAAGAAAATTGTAATATTATAAAAACACTATTAAAATATAACACCTTGTCAATTAGAACAACATACCTAACCTTAAATAACACATAACATGTCCTTACATATTTAATGACTATAAACTATAACAAATATAAATATTATAAATTATTTATAAATATTAATATATTATTAATTTTTTTAAATTATAAAATAAATTGTGTTGAATAGAAAACTAACTTACTATCAAAATTATTTGATTTAAAAAGTTTTTGAGTGGGAAAAATTCATAGTATATAATATAATTTAAACATTTCATAATAAGGGTTGGTGGGTGTAGTCGGTTGGTCGAGCACTTCCGTTGCAGCTCTGCCCATCAGTGTTCAAGTCCCCCACTGGCCCCGTGGTACTGGTATTAGTCGTGTCTAGCTAGCAACGCTGGTCACGTTAAAAAGTTTACCCGGATTTCAATAAAGTCAAAAAACATTTCATAATAAAATGGATAGAATTGATCGATAAATTATTAAATGAAAAGGTAAAAAATTGGAAATAATTTTTCCACAATTTTTTTTTTTTTTTGGATTCCATGGATGTCTTCAAGACTATAATGAAATATGAACTATCTTTCATTTACCCTAGTGTTTTTATTCATCCTTCTCTTTCCTTTTTAAATATATATTAAAAAAAAATCGTTATAAAGTGTATAGTTATGCTAGTAATTAAATTGTATATTTTAGCATGCTTTTTAATTGTCGATATTGGTTCAAATTAAGAATAAAAGGATATTAAACTTTATCTCATCCTTTTTTATAATTCATTTTCTCTTTCTTGTGATTTATTTCAATTTTTAGTTGTTCATAAACATTGTTAATGATGTTTATGGGTCTTCTAGTATTGTCCCTTGTGATTAAAGTGCATTGTTGTTTTTTCCCCATCATTTTAGTTTTTAAAACATTTGATGTTGGTCTGGGCATTGGTAAAGACTTACTATGAACTTAATTTATTTATTAATACATAGTTATTATATTATATTCCCATATAGAAACTAATAATAATAAACAAATTGAAAATTCTATGAAAACATTATTAAAAATTCATATGAATTCAAGAAAGATTAAACATGCATATGATCATTTAACATCGTATAGATTCTTAATTTTGGTACAAACTTTCTTATTAAAATATAACTATTATTTTCTCATACATGTATGTCATCACCTTAAAATATAGGCTTATTTTAAATTATTTGTGTATTTTCATCTTTACTCTTCTTATTTGTGTTGCCTTATTGTCCTCATTTCTTATGTTTGTCATTTTGTCTTTGTTGTTTTATGTTTATGGGAAAAATGTTCGGTCCATTTATTTATACCTTAGACATGAATGGAGGTCCCAATTTTTTCATTATGTTTCTCTTGGGCCCATTTTTCCATTGTCATATTCTTTTGATGTTTAGATTCATTTGTCATATTTTGAGGTTTTTCTTTGCTAGCTCTTATGCACCAATGGGTATTTAATTAAACCATGAGAATCTTATCTGCAAAAAGTTTATTTGAGCATTTTAATAAGATGTATTCAAGAGACTCTTAAATATATCATTGAGGTTCCTAAGAAGTTTATAATCTATTAATAGTGATTCACTTTCATGTCTTGGCACATTTTACATTGATTTATCATTGCCAAAAAAACATGCACCAAATTTTGTACCAAAAGAAGGTCTAGGATAATGTGAATGTATGTTATCTCACACTTACAAAATAGGAGGTTGAATACATTAATTTAGTTATCCATTAATATTATGAATGAACTATGAGGTTATTAATTAATGGCACGCAAGATATGTAGTTACAACACCTTTATGGGTGTCTGACCCAACTAATTATTTCATTATCATTTTGAATTATATTTTGATTGTAATAAGTTAAGTAAATGGAATTGAAGAGTAAAATAAAATAGAATTTTCCATAAAATTTTCAAATATATCTAGTACAAATAAGATTGACATCTGAAATGCTACATAAAGTTATAAAATGTAGAAAGTTGTATAGTACATAAATGACACAATAGGACATAAATGGAGGTTAAAAATGGTCATGGTAAATCCTACCTTGGGCATGAATGATCTAAGTATTATTTTTATTTTTGAGGAATTAAAACATCAAATTTGTCACATAGTCACTTGTAGGCCTACACAATCTAGCTACACATGCAAAAGTCATAAAATTATATAAGTTGTGATTGTTCCTAACATTTTATTCCCTTTAAATTTCAATTTTCAATTCAAAATTTTCATTTTGCATGTAATTTTTTTTTTATCACATAATCCCATTGTGAATTATGTATGTTAGTTATTTATGATGAACATAACCATATGTCATCATTTTATAAATGATGTGTATTAATTTAACATAGTTTCACATTGTTTAAAAATAAATTGGTAATTGTAACATTCTTCAATTTAGCCTAGGGTTTTATACACTCTTTTCCTTATATTTCATTATTTATTTTTAATTCATATTATATCTTTAGTTTAGGGTTTTAATCCATCATTCTAACCCTAGGATTTAATTTCCTTTATTGTGTGTTTTTCTTGCATTAATCATGGTCTATATTAGTGAAAGTGATGAGATTAATTTGTCTTTAATCTATGTTATATAGTTAAATGAAAATATTTAAAATGATGAAATACTTAATCATTTTATTTACCAGATATTAGAGAAAATTTTGTCATAAACACTAATTTTATTGATAAAATAATACATGGATAGATAAGTAACAAAAAGTAAATGTTTCTCATATAGGTACTCCTAGGATTTGAACTTGTGTTGCCACATTTGTGCTACTTTGTGTTGAGTGTTTGAATCCTACACCCATAATAAATAGCATTTCATGGCTACTATTAATTTCTATATTCATCCTTTGAATAAACCTATTCAGGGTACCATTGTTCCTACACATGAGATAATGGATATAAGGTATGCTATTGATATTTATAAAAGAAAATTACATAATCTTTCACTTGATATGGATAATTACAATGATAGGATAATAAACAATACTATAAACACCCATCATATTTTATACTTTTTTATTTTCAATTTCCATTTCTTTTATGGTCATTAGGATCCTCAAGTGAATCTTCATGCCATATTTCTATCTATAGGAAATGATAAGAATCATTGTTAAATTTTAGTTAAGTTTTTTCCTAGAAAATTAATTTTTGATGCCTTAGATTAGCTATTCTATTTACCTATTAGATCTCTACATTTAGTTCAATGATTACAAGAAAACTACATAGATTGATGCATTACCAATAATGGACCTAGATCCTCATATGATAGTATCCAATATATTAAACTAGGTCAATATGGGGATATGTGTCATTATATCATTAGATTGAATTTTCATCTGCAATATTTTATCTATAAACCTTGGGTAACTGAAAAAAGTTGGGGAACAAAAAGTGGCATATCCATGGACATTATTTTTTTGAAATTTCAAAAATTTGAATTTCTTTAGATAATTTGAGATATCTACAGCTTTAAATTTGAAAATGGTGTAAAAACATGAAAAGTAAAATTTTTGAGTCTAGTTTCCAAAAAGCTATTTTTTTTTAACAAAAATGGTTAATTATAACTAGGTCAAACATCTAAAATTTGAAGAGGAACTCCATTTTTTTTAAAAAAACATAGTAGATTAGATGGCCGTGACATGCACCTTTTTTTTTAATAGAATTTAATATTATTTTAAAAACCTTTGGGAAAAAATTTAGATAAAATATTGTAGGACATAACCTATAATTTTTTTCTCTGTTTTCAATTATACTTGTTTTATGAATTTTTAAAGTAAATAGACCCTAAAAACTAGCAAACAAATGGATAGTCATCCATGAGTAGGCCCTAACTACCTCAAAAAAAATAAAAATATATATATTTTTTAATGTGTGTATAATTAAGTGTACTACATCACCATATAATTTATTTTTCACTTAGATCAATAAAACATAAATTACAATGAACATGTATATGCATGTATGTTTGTGGTATGTAATGGCATAAAAAGTCATAGTTAGAATTAAATATAGTCTGAAACATTAAAATTGTTCAAAAAGTATAAGAATAAATATTTTTGTAAATAGGAGAGCGTGCTCATTATGATGGTATCATTTTTTTAATTTTCATGTTGAAATTCTTAGTGTATTTAGCAATCAAATTTGTAATTAGTTATTTATTTTCATACCTTTCAAAACTCAACTATATTATTGATAGTCCAAGCCTTTGGCTCAAGAATATAAGCCATTCTAGAGTCAAGAGGCATAGGAATCCAAGCCATTTTCATGCCAAAAGGTATGGGAATTGAATTCAAATTCAAATACCATTATCGTGTTACACAATAATGCAATCACATTACTAGTGTAATCACATTACTAGTGCAATCACATTACTTAATGATGCAATTGTGTTAAATATTATCATCACCTTAAAACATGTGGGAGTTGAACATGAATGCAACTTTGGCTAGAAGCTTATATTTACTACTCCAAACATTAAGTATAAATATTTTGTTTATACTTTATATTTATCTTAGTAAATATAAGAAATTAGGGTCACTCAGTATTTGATAGAGTTGGTTTCATAGTTCCATGCCTTATAATGTACAAAATAGTTTTCTAAAATCCAATTAGGTTAGTACTTAAAATTTTTAGGGTTCATATATTAAACCTAGGGATTTTGAGAAATAATTTTTACAATTGATGTCAATTTTTGGTAAACATATAGTCATTTTTTATGTTTTTGTGCCTTACAAATTGATTTTTAACATTTTTAGGAGTCCTAGGTTTATCAATATTAAAATTTGCAAACCACTCAATTTGAAATTGATGAAAATTAATGTGACTGGGGTAAAATAGGTCACATTGATGACTTACAAACATAAAATAACCATTTTTGTGTTAATTTCACTTATTAATCATCCCTTTCTCATCTCTAATCACTTCTTAGTCATGCCTGATCACGCCTTAATCACTCTCTGATCATTTTTCATTTTCCCTAATCACTCCTTCATTTAATATCACTATCTATAGTCTTCTATAATCACTACTTCATCATCCATAATTACTCCCTCATTGACCCTCATTATCCCTCATCATTCATAATCACTCCCTCCTTGTCCCTCATCATCCATAAGAAATTAGGGTCACTTAGCATCTTATAGAGTTGGTATCATATCTACACACCTTAAGACATGAAAAATAGTTTTTAAAAATCTAATTTGGTCAGTACTTAGACATTTTTAGGGTTAGGGTATTAAACCCTAAGAATTTTAGTACATACAATTTACAATTGATGTCCATTTTTGGTAAACATATAGTCATTTTTTAAGTTTGTGTGCCTTTTGTATATGATTATTTATATTTATAGTAGTCTCTAGGTTTGTAAAAAATTGATGTTTGAAAACTACTTAATTTTGACTTGATCGAAAGTGGTGTGATTGGGGTAGTGTAGGTTATATTGATGACCTATAGACATAAATGATCACTTTGTGTTAATTTTAATTCAAGTAGCAAT
>JARHVA010006249.1:0-147500 GCA_037957365.1 Torreya grandis
GCCTGCCAGATTCCAGATAAGAGAGAGGAGTTTTATAAATTACACTAGATTTGCCTTGATGATTCATATTTCCTAGATGACATAGTTTTATTTTTAGCAAACTTTTTAAAAAATTACACTAGATCAACTTAGATGATTTTTCAAGGCCTAGGAGAATTAGTTTTATTTTCAGTTGACTTTTATAGATTACACTAGATCATCCTAGAGGATTTTATATGCCCTAGCTAACATAGATCTATTTTCTTCAAAAAAATTATAGTCTATTAGATCGACCTACATGATCTTGTTTCCTTGGCTGACTTAATTGGATTTATAACCCCTTCTCTCTCTCTCTCTCTCCTCTCTCTCTCTCTCTCTCTCTCTCTCCTCTCTCTCTCTCTCTCTCTCCTCTCTCTCTCTCTCTCTCCTCTCTCTCTCTCTCTCTCTCTCTCTCTCTCTCTCTCCTCTCTCTCTCTCTCTCTCTCTCTCTCTCTCTCTCTCTCTCTCTCAAATTTTTTATATTGTTGTTCTTTTTACCACCCCAATTAACATCATGAAATAACCCATTACAGTATTTATGGATAGCCTCAACCCATTATGAGTGTATATGGATGTTTCTTTTATTCCTAACTTAGCCATCCTATAGGATGACCTCTCATGGTGAAATTAATCACATTCCTCATATATGTCGTTAGAATGAAACATGGTCCATATCACTCAAAATGATGATCTATATGATGCCAACCTAAATGGTACCATTTATAAAATAATTTACTTTACCATTATAGTAATTGATAATAACATAGGAATCTCCTATAAAAAACCCTCCCATAGAAAACCATCTTCTCACCAATATAGGGCCTACCCCTCCAACCAACACCAACATTCCACTTTCCACCACTAAGAATCAAAACATACCTATTGATACATATCAAATTCTTTCTCAAATTGTGTAACAAATTAATGTTTTGAAAATAACTAACGATGCTCAAATTCTTTGAATGTAACACCACATCCTATAAATATAAAGTCAAACTCCTATCGTCATGAATCAAAATAATCATCATCCTATATCGTTCGTACTCTTATATATGTTGATGGGAATATTATACCTCAATGTATCATATGTAACAAAAAACTCTACCATCTTCAAAATGAACCCTTAGCTCCAATCATAGTATCCATTGACATTGGAAATATTTATACAACCTTTAAATATGATGTAACTAAAGACCCTTCTATTTTAAATAAATCATTTGGCAATTTATAAAAGGATTGGATCCAAACTAATTTGTTTTATACCACTAAACATATTGTAAAAAATCTTACACAATATGTTCTAGAATGGTATAACCAACTTTCCCAACATTATATATGTAATTTAGAGGATCTTTTAAATGCTTTAGTAAAATACTTTCAACAAAATGATCATCCTAAAAATTTCCTTAGTCACTTTATCAAATTTAATCAATTACCTATTGAATTTTCCCATACTTATCAAAATATAGAAATAACTAGCTCACAATGTATATCATAAACATGATTGAGGATAATATCTTCAAACTATTTATTAATGCCTAGCAACCTTCTCTTTGATACAAGGTTCAATTTTTTTACCCTAAAAACTTAGAAGAAGCTCTTGACAAAGCTAAAAGATAATATTTCCTTATGTAAAAATTTGAACCATCTCATAATTCAATCAAGGACTCTTTATAAACTTAAACTATTGCAATATCTATAAAAAATACTAAATCTCAATCTCCTCTAAGTAAACCAACAACATTAAACATTGACATTAAAACTCCTTCACACCCACCTTTGATGGTTTTATAAATAAAGAGAATTGCATCTCCATTTAAAACCTTTCATCTATAACAATAATTCTCATCCATCATGGTGCAATCCAAATATTATTTTTTGGTTTCATGTCAACATAGGCCATTCTCACGAAACATGTTATGGACTTATAAAGTTTGAATTTAATTTTATGTTAGGTAATACATTTTAATCAAAACATTATGATTAGACTCTAACACCTTGATTATATTAAATATTCCATAAATTTAAATTTGGCCAAATCTACAAATCCATAAATCTCAAAAATCTCTTTCATCAGAACCCAATACGTGACATTCTAACTAATGTGTTTGTGTCATTGATGTTGGTTATGATAAATATTATACCAAATCCTAATATGTGAATATAGATAAATTCAATTATCACCATAAGAATTCTCATAAAAATCATGTTACCAAACCTAATAAACATTCTAATAATTATCAACTACTTAAAGACACCACTTCTCCCAAATGTATCTCCCAAAACATCCACTAATGATAATTCCCCTCCATCACGAGATCCATATAGGCTTATAAAAATTAATCTAACTAATCATTTAAAATCTTGTGATCATCCTTGTCCTAAATTCCACTAGAATTTATTAGATGAACTTAAATATATGCTTTATAAAATTACTCTAACGGAATTTGTTTTAACTTCTCGCTATCATCACAAGTTTCTTATGAAATAACTCCAAGACATATAAGATCCCATATATAATGAATCTAAATTACCTCTTGACAATTAAAAATTTGAATAAGTTCATGATATTGAAACATTTTCGTCTACCATATCCTCCATTAAATTTATATAAAAAGATATGATAAATTATGAAATTCTATTTTGAGCTAATGATTCACTCTTCTTTATCAAAATTAATATCAATAATATTTTAATTTGAAAAATTCTAGTTGTTGAAGGATAGAACACCAATTTCAAATTTCTTTGGTTAATTCAACAAATCAGATATTTGAAATAAAACCTCAAACAAACTTTACTCATGTGTCACAGTTTTGACAAAACTAACCAAAAACTAGTTGGATGTATTTGGTTTCCTCTTACCATTGGACCCAAGACAATCTACACCAAATTAATGGTATTGCATTTTATATTATCTTACAACATGATTTCAGGACATCCTTGGACTCATCACATGAAAGACATTACATCTTCTAGTATCCAATGTATCAAATTTATACATAATGGAAATAATTATAAACATGACACTGATCCTAATAATTTAAGTATCTAACTTCCAAATCCTAAATACCAATATCATATTCCCAGTATCACTCACATCAATAGTCATCCTCTTCATGAATTTGTCAATATGCATTCAGACATATAGGTAACTCTTTTAGATTTAGATGATGATAAACCTAATGAAACACAAAACATATACAATATTTATCTATTAACTCCCTCTATTATAAAATGGTTTCCCCTTTCAATTCTTCCTTGAGATCAAACCATTCACTTAATAGATGATACCACTAACAAACATCCCTCTTGTAATGCACATGAAGATTCTTACATAGAAAATGATTTCACTTGTAATGAATATGGGGTAACCAAATTATTTAAAGATCCCTTAGCCATATCTCCTCATAATTTATATAATATGGGCTTATACAATACTAATGTTCCAACTAAAACATTTACATGTGTTACATCACCATTATATTATGATAAGTAAATCATGGTGTAAGTGTAGTCACAATATCTAGATGTATTACATTATCAAAAGACATTAGTTAAAGTACATGCCTTCAATCATGATGTTCATGTCATTCACAAATATTATAAAAATAAATTAGAACCATAAGGTTATGTAACAAATATAAATGCAACCTTTGATAGATAATCTATGGGCTGTACAATAAATTTACCAATTTAATCTAATTTAACCCATAAAGCCAAATTTCAATGATCAATTCAATCTACTAAGTCAAGATCCATTACCTCCCATCGATTTTCCTATGCAACTCACTTCTATGGTAATTATCCCTAATACAATTACCACTAATGATAACATTTAACATATAATATCAATATCAACATTCAGTGAACAATCCCACACTGTTAATCCTGAAATTACCTTAGACACATAATATACAGTTGGTCGAAAAATACATTGTGAGTTCGATAATCAAGGGAATAAAATTTTATACCTTGAAGTAGATGTTGAATTTTATGGTCCTTTAACCATGATTCTTATTAGATAATCAATCCTAGAAATAATCCATGATTGTGAGCTTCAACTCCCACATCAACATCATAAGCTAGGTTATTTTGAGAAAAAGGCTCCTTATTTCGATAACTTCATTGATAACATCGACCCTAATACACACCTAGTTTCTTCACTCCATTCTACTCCTTATTCATTTCTAAGGTTGAAATGTTATGCTTATTGATTAAATTATGGTAATTAATAGTGAAACCACTATAATCCTTCAACCTATTCTTTTTTTCCAAATAAATTCACCCTACATAATATGATAATTTTAGTTTATTTTTGATAAATATTATAAATATTTTGCAAATAGTCATATATATATATGCTCAACATTGACCCTAATATTGTGGTACATAATATCATCACTTATCCTAATGAAAAACATGTCTAAAAAGACAATGTAAATTCCCTCTTGTGTTTTTTACATTATATCACAAAGATACCATCAGACTCTTAGATGTTAAATTCATCAAACCAATAGATTAATCTAAATGGGTTTCCAAAATTATTTTGGTACATAAGATAGTAACCATGGTTATTCTCATATGTATAGATTTTATATATCTCAACTTAGCTTATCTAAAATATAAATTTCCTTTGCCATCAATTGATGCTATTGTCAAATCCATTATTGGTTATGAAATGTTATCTTTCATGAATGGTTTATTAGGACATAATAAAATTCACACTGCTCTCGAAGGTCAAAATAAAACCACATTTAAAATATAATGGGGGACCTATTAATATGTTAAAATGCCTTTCAATTTAAAAAAATTGTTTCCACATATCAAAGTGAAATGACCTATATATTTCATGATCTCATACATAAACATGTTTAAACCTATGTAGATTATGTTATCACCAAATCTAGGTATCCTGGAAATCATCTTCATGATATCACTATTATATTTAATTGTATCATTAAATAAAAACATAAGTATAGTCCTTAAAACTATGTTTCTAGTGTCACCTCTAGTAAACTCTTAGTTTTCATATTTTCTCTTTGAGTAATTTACATCAATCTAACTAGAACCAAAGCTAGAATTAACATATATATTCCTTGATCTACTCTAGAAATATGAACATACCATGGTAAACTTGGGTTAATCAGATGATATGTCTTTGAGCTAGATTATCATATTTATTCAATTAAATCTAGATTTAAGAAATTTATATCTCTAGAATGTACTGATTCATGTCAAAAATCATTTGACAACATGAAATAATCACTCGTGCATCCTCCTAACATTTAACCTCCTAATGATCAGTGTCTCATCTTGTATACTTACACTACCTCGATATTAGTTGGGGAAATTATTTCCTTTAAAGATGAAATAGGTATTGAATATGTCATATATTATATCATTAGTGCTATAATAAATTATGAGACATGGTATACCAAAATATAACATGATTGTCTTTCCATTTGTTTCACAACTAAAAAACATTGTCATTACATGCACTATTAATCAATTTGTGTTGTTATTCATTCTGATCACCTTCATATTTTCTTTTCCAAATCATTATTACCTAGTAAGAGTACTAAAAAATGTATGTTCCTTGTGATGTAATTTTACTTAGACATCATTACACAAAAAAATGTAAAGGTCAAGAAATTTATGAGCAAATTATTATAGATCCTATACCATATAATAACCATCTTAAAAATACTCTTACCAACAATGATATATTATACATTGAAAGTGTTAAACAAACTATTTTAGTTAAATAGCAAGGAACCAAGTAGCATTAGTCCTTTCTCAGATAGGCCATACGGTCTAGCATAGATCTGCTTTTCTTTTGTCTTTTTTGAGTCAAATTCTAGATTGTTTGCTTTTGGACGCCCCTTCCTTACTTGGAATCCTATTTGGCACTCCTTGGACATGTGGCATCCATTATTCTGTCTATGATTCATTTGTTTTTAGTTAAAATTGACTTGATAAAACAAAAATCAGTCAATTTTACTGAATATTAAGAATTTTAGATAGTTTTGTATTTTTTGGGGTTTGAATTAAAACTTGTATCTTCGACCTACGAAGATGAAGGGTGAGGCCTGGGTTGGTGGGAGGTCAATTCCACATCACACAAACCTCCTTTGGATTCCTCATTTCATGCCGAATCTAATGAGTGGTTGGAAGGCCACATTCTCTCCCCATAACAGGCATTTTTTAATGTTTTAGTGCTTTTTTTTGCAAAAACACTAGTTTACGGGAAAATTGTAATGTTAATATCTTGCAAATGGTAGCCTTTTTTTGCAAAAGTGCTTGTAATTCAATTCTCCATAGCATAGAATTGTTATTTATAAAATACACACTAGTTTATAAAGTGCCAAAATTTTGGGTCTCCCGAGACGCATTTTCGGCTGAGCTCGACGTCCTGTTTGCTTTAGTGTTGCACTGATTGCTCTAAGATGCATTTTCAACTGAGTTTGATGTCTTTTGAGTATGCACTTGCATATTTGGGGGGGGGGCTCAATATTTTTGGGGGGGTGTGATTGCTTTTCACAACTTGTTTTCATTCTCCTTTCTACATAAATTCACAACTTCACCTAAATTCAGCTAAAAATAGATTATTTTCAACTTAAAACCCTAACACCCTTCAACTATCATGAATGGAAAGTTAAAATGTCAATCATTCTTAGAAGCAAAGGGTTGTATAGGATCACCATAGGTACAGAAGTAGAACCCAACACAGATGCTAAAAAGGTCAAGTGGTACAACCGTAGTGATGAAGCCTTTGGATTACTAAGCTTGTCTGTGTCTCCAAAACTTCTCTTCCACTTAGAATCCTCCCAAACTCATAATTACATATGGTACACCTTATAAAAGTTATTTGGAAAGCTTGATGAGATGAGAGGTCATGAGCTTGAAAATGAAATCATAAGTCTAAGTCCTAACAACTTTGACACCTTACAAGACTTCTTCACTAAGTTTAAGGCCCTTAGATTATAATTGAAAGAGTGCGGGATAGAGAATAAAGATGATCAACTCATACTTTCTATTCTCACAAAGTTAGGTCCAAGCTATTTAGTCTTTGTCTCCACTTTCCATGCCACAAAAAGTGCCCTTGGCACTACATGGAAAATGCCTTCTTTGGATTCATTCATTGCCGACTTGACTAGGGAGCAAGATAAGCTAATTCAAATGGGCACAATGAAGTCTAATCAACCCCAAGCCTTGATAGCTGGAAATGGTAAGGATAAGACTTCAACAAAGGAGAAGAAGAAAAAGAATAAGGACCAAGAGAAGAAGAAAGAAAACACCAATCCTGCCAAAAACAACACTGAGACTTCCTCTTCTAGTTCTAAACCGAAGGAGGAGAAGGTTAAGTGTGCCTATTGTAAAAAGATAGGGCATGATGAACACAAATGAATGAAAAAACAAATAGATCACCTAACTCATCTTCTAGAGAAGAACAACATAGGTGTTCTTGAGTCCATCAAGAATAATTCATCTACCCAAGATTCTACTAAGGCAAAAGGCAAGGGTAAGGAGAAAGAAAAGGGCAAGGCCCTTGTAGCTACAATAGCTTCCACATCTTCATGGGTCATCGACTCGGGTGCTTCTCACCACATGGGCTCTTCACTAGTTGAGTTTTCATCTTTAGAGCCTTGTAGCATGACTTCAATTAGTTTGGGTGATGACACATCAGTTTTCATTGTAGGGAGAGCGTCAGTTGAAATGGAAGGATGAACATTCAATAATGTTCTAAGTGTTACTTCTCTTTCAACCAACCTCCTATCAGTGTACCAAATCACTCACATTGGTTAGGGCATGAGAGTTGATTTTTCACCATATTCAGTGTCTATCAGGGAGTTACATAGTGATACTACAGTGGTAGTGGGTAGGGCAGATCACCAAGCTAGGTTATACACCTTCTCACATTTTGCATCAGATTCTTCTCCAAAAACATTGCTGACTCATTCAAATGGAGTTAGAAAATTGTGGCATGATCAGTTTGGCCACCTTAACTACCTCTATCTTGAGCAACTTTGCAAAAATGACATGCTCATTGGCTTGCCTCGTTTCCAATTATCAAAAGGACTTTGCGAGGGTTGCTCCCTTAGGAAGCATCCTAAAGAAAAATTTGACAAAGGAAAAGCTTGGAAGGCTTGACAACCTTTGGAGTTAGTCCACAGTGATATACTGGGACCCTTTCCCAAACCATCTTTCACAAGGGCCAAGTACATCCTCACTTTCATTAATGATTTCTCTAGGTACACTTGGATTTATTTTCTCAAACAAAAGTCTGAAGTGTTTGAAAATTTTCTAGACTTCAAGGCTCTTGTTGAGAAACAGAGTGAGAAATCCATCAAGGTTCTTCGAACTGATAATGGAGGGGACTATGTCAGCATCAAATTTGAGCAGTTTTGCACTACAAAGGGGATTGATTTACAGTGCACAGTCACTTATAGTCCTTCATAGAATGGGGTTGTAGAACACAAAAATAGGTTCTTGGAAGAGATGGGTAGCTGTATGATTCACTCCAAATCCTTAGCACCAAAGTACTGGGCCGAAGCCATCAATTATTCTTGCTACATTCAGAACAGGGTTCCTCACAAAGCCTTAAAAGGGATAACACCCTTTAAAGCTTGGCATAAAAGGAAACCTGAGTTTTCTGATCCCCAGCCATGGCCCACATTCTGAAGAAGAAACACAAAGCTATGGAACATCAGTCCAAGCCTTGCATCTTTATAGGATATCTGGATGGTATTAAGGGATATCACCTTTTAGATCCAGTCACTCATGAGTTGTTCATCGAGAGAAGTGTCCATTTTTAGGAGAGTCTTTTAGACTCAACACTTGACACTTCTTCTCCCTCATTAGATCTACTTCTTCATGATTCCTCATCAGATTCAGATCAGCCACATCAAGTTCTTGAGCCAGAATCATCTTCTTATTCTTCAAGTTCAGACAGTGAGGACAATGATGTAGAGTCATCCACCTCTAGTCAATTAGAGGATGAGGAGTTAGCACCTGACTCGCCCACTTTTGGGCCACTTTGGGCCAGATAGAAACTTGGGAGTGCTGGCACTTGGGTAGGAGATCCCGTAGATGACAGAGGTACTAGGGGGATTTTCAGAGAGATCCACATGCCTTATTTGGTATAGTTTCAGATCCATAGACTTTTCAAGAGGCATCGTGGGTACCTGAGTGGGATAATGCTATGGAGGAAGAATATTCTTCCTTAATAAAAAATCACACTTGGGATTTGACTTCACTTCCTAAGGGAAGAAAGATGGTTTGATTTAGGTGGATATATCAGACCAAGTTTGCAACAGATGGGTCAGTTGATAAGTATAAGGTGCGATTGGTCACCAAGGGTTTCTCACAGGTGGCAGGCATTGACTACTCAGAGACCTTTACACCTATTGTAAAGATGAATTCTATCCGACTCACCTTGGATATTGCCACAACACATGGTTGGGATGTGCATCAGATGGATGTGAAGAGTGCCTTTCTTCACGGAGACCTAGAGGAGGAGATCTACATAGAGCAACCACCAAGATTTGTTCAAAATTCTTCCTTAGTATGCAGACTTAGGAAATCTATCTATGGCCTCAAACAGGCCCCTCGGGCTTGGTATGCCAAGATGGATTCCATCCTTCTCACAGTGGGTTTTACTAGGTGCCATTCTAATCCCAATGTCTATTTTTTATGACAGGATGATTCGCTCTTGATTTTGGTTCTATATGTTGATGACCTTTTGATCACCAGGAGTTCTTCATTAGCTATTACAACGGTGAAGGCATCTCTTCAGGATAGATTTGATATGACAGACTTGGGTTTGTTGCACTACTTCTTTGGCATCAAGATTTCACAGTCAGATTTAGGGATTTCTCTTGCATAGCCTAAGTATGCTCTTGACTTATTGGCTCGATTTCACATGGCTAATTGTAAGCCATATCTGACTCCTTTTCTATCAGGATTCAAGCTTGAGATTGATTGTTATTCACCATTGGTTGATGCCACTCAATATCAACAACTTGTTGGTAGTCTCATCTAATTGACTCACACCAGGCCTAACATTTCATAGATAGTGGGACTTGTCTCCAGATTCATGAAGGAACCTCATGAGCTGCATTGGAAAGCAGCTAAGAGGATCTTGTATTACATACAGGGTTCACATAGATATGGGATTCATTACAGATTTGGCATAGAGGTTGACTTGGTTGGATATACAGATTCAGACTAGGCTGGTGATTCACAGACTCACAAGTCCACTTCTAGTTATAGTTTCTCTCTAGGTTTTGGTCTTATCAATTGGTCTAGCAAGAAGCAGAATGTTATTGCTATAGCATCGACAGAGGTAGAGTACAAGGGAGCTGTTAATGTAGCTACTGAGGCTATTTGGCTTCAGGGGATACTTTATGAGTTTGGCATTCCTATTAGGCAGCCCACCATCATTTATTGTGACAACTAGAGTACCATTCACATTTGCAAGAATCCAGTTCAACACCAGCGGACCAAGCACATAGAGATTCACATGCATTTCATTCATGAGCTTATTCATAGCCAAGTCATTGACTTGATATTTTTCTAGTCTTCAGAGTAGGTTACAAACATCTTCACCAAATCTTTCACTGAGAGTAAGTTCATTCATCTATGAGCTCTTCTTGGGGTGCGGTCCACATCTATAATAGCATCATCTTTAGGGGGCCTTTTAGCCTCTTCTTTTCTTTTATGTCTCTCTTTTGGGGGGGGAGCTTTTTCCTATGGGTTTTCTCCTTTTCTCTATCTTATGGGAGATTGCATTTGTACATGGGTACCTCATCAGGCCTAGTTGTTAGGACCCATTTTCTATTTCCACACTACCCACCTAAGCTGCACTTATGGGGGGTATTAGTGTAGGTTTTTATTTTTCCCTATTTATTAATTGGGGAAATTGTATTTCTTGTGTATACATGGAGTTTTCCTACATTTGTGGGATAGGCTAACTTATGTGGAGGTGTGTGTCATAGATGTGTCATAGGTGTCATAAGAATGTCATAAGTAACTCCCTTGATGGGAGTTACTTCTCTATTCTTATCACCTTGTCACCATATTTCATGGAGGAGTTACATTCTATTCTTGGAGTGCCTTGTCCACCTTTTGTGGAGGAGTTACTTATGTACTCTCCTATTTGTATTCCTCACTTTGGCCATCTCATGCTAATCAGATTTTGATTTTCTCCATTTTGTCTTGCGAAATTTCTCTTATTGTGTTATTTTCAAATTTCTTTAGCATCTATGTGGTGTGCACTTGCTTCAACTTGTGTGATCACATCTCCATTCCACTTGCATTATCTGAATTCTGGTAACAACTCTGATAGTATCGATGGCACAAACATCCTTGACATTTGATTTATTATTGTTTGAAGAATATTTTTGATTATTAGAAGTAGAAGCTTTAAAGTTTTGTCATTTTTTAGATGTGACATCATACTCTTGATGACGAAGTTTAATCATAGCCTTATGGTTGAATGAGTCGCCAAGCATATAAGAAATAAAATAATTAGTGACCCCTATACAAGATTCATGAGAATTCCCAATTTCAGCATGGAACCAAAAAAATAGATTGGGATCATACCACTTAGGAGGAGCATTGGGATAAATGAAAGGTTTTGAGGGAAATAAAAATTGTTTCATATACTTAACTGAAAGAGGTGTATGAGATGGTAAAGGAACATTAGATTTGGCAACTCTAGGTTCATTTGGGAAGTATTGCAAGTGATAGCATTATATGTTTGAAAATATCCTTTAAGAAGTTTATGATTGGGTTTGAATTTCTTCATAAAAAAGTCTTGACGCTTAGCTTGGTCAAGAGCTTCATTAAGAGTTTTAGGAGCAAAGGTTCAAACCTTGTATTGAAGAGTGGGAGTAAGAGCAGTAATAAAGAGTTTGAATAAATTATCGTCAGTCATATTATGATCATATTTATGAGCTAAAGATTTCCATCTTTTAATAAAGTCATGAGCTGATTGATTA
The DNA here is from genome assembly GCA_037957365.1 of Torreya grandis. Taxonomy (NCBI): domain Eukaryota; kingdom Viridiplantae; phylum Streptophyta; class Pinopsida; order Cupressales; family Taxaceae; genus Torreya; species Torreya grandis. The sequence continues at coordinate 12,021 of JARHVA010006249.1, forward strand.
AGAGATTATTTAACATTTATGAAGTTACTAAGATAATTTTTAGGAAGATCATTATGTTGAAACTCTTTAACCAAAGGATTGACCAAATCTTCAAGTTTCCAAATAATATTTTGAGGAAGTTGATTATACCATTATAATACATCACCATTACAAGTTTTGACTAATAGTTTAGTTTTGGGAAATGTATTAGTTTTGATTCACTCTTTGTAAAGGTTTCTAAAGGCTTTAAGGAATGAAGTAGGGTCTTTAGTCCCATCATATTTGGTAGCTGGAGTTATGTTACCAATATCAATGGATATAATGAACGGAGATAAAGGTTCATTTTGAATGGTTTACAACATCTTGTTATTCATTATGGGTTGAGGAATAACATTAACCGAGGCATCCCTAAGAGGTAAGGAATATAATTAGGATTATTTTGAGGATGAATAGTTGGAGGTTGATTAGCCACGTTGATTAAGTGTTGTTGAAGTTGCATCATTTGGTTGGTATTAGAGTTTTACATGACGTTCATTTGTTTAATGACTTGAAGTAAGAGTTGGGTTGTATCAAGTGGTCAGTTAGTGTTGGTTGGAACCCTCCCCAAATTAGTGTTAGGAAGAGGATTATTAGAAGTAGGATTATTAGTGGGATTGTTAAAGAGATTTGTATCAATCAATCCCACATTGGTTTAGAGATTTTGAGAAGCGTCTTGATAAATATGGAAAGTATTGGATCTATCAAATTCATCTTGAGGTATTATTTACACCATGTTATAGTTCATAGATGAAGGAGGAGAATAAATTCCCCAAGAGTGATGGTTCTCTTGGGAGGAAAAGAGAGGAAGGAATAAACATCCCATATAGTATTTGATTTAGGTTGTCCAAAAATAATCTGATAGGAGACCCCATTCTGACTAAAGAGAGATGAATAGGATGAAAAACTAGAGAAATGGGAAATGATATTGAAAAATAGGAAAAATAGGAAACAAAATTGGGTCAACCAAATCGACCTAGTGTAGGAAAAAGGGTTTACAGACTATACTAGGTTGACTGGGTCAATCTAGTGTAATGCACTGAATCTAAAAAAAGTATAGGGTCGACCAGGTCAACCTATTATAGTAAAGGTTGATAATAAGCTTGGAAATGAAATAAGATAATTTAAATCTAATATAAGAAGTTAAGTGTAGAAAAGAAACACATAGTTAATTGAATTGATGCTAGCCAATTCAATTGATACACACATAGTAAAATCTTGCACTAACATTGGCTAATACAAGATTTTGCACACACAATTAATCAAAGATCAAGAAAACAACCTAAAAAGTAAAGCTAACTACTTGGTCAACCTAGAATGTTGATTAGATTATTAAGAATGATTTTAAGTGTAAAGGGATATTGATTATAAGCAAGGTACTAAATAACAATCTAAGGATAGTCTTAGGTAAGTTTAGAATGAAAGGGACTGTAATGGAAATGATATAGGCTTGGTATTGGGGCCAACCCCCTCAATTCACACATTGAAACAATAAGGGTAATAGGTGCGTAGCCAAAATAAATCATTAAACATGCTTTATAATTGAACAGAGCATTAAGTCAACTTCCCCCTTTGTGATGAAATCCAAGTAGGTAGACCTAGGTAGTCAAATGTTTAAATGCTTGTTGATGTTTATGTGATTTATCCATGTGTATAAAAGAATAGAAATATTTTAACTAAATAATTAATTGAAAATCCCCTAATTAGACTATGTGAGCTATTCTAAACATGCAAACAACTGAAAAGAAAGATGTGATTAACATATATGATTTATTCCAACTTTAAAACAAGGTATAGTTGAGAAACTATATGGATAATCATATAGAATAGGGTTGACAAGGTTGAACCTGTACTGTGGAATCAAAGTCTAAAAATGAACTAGGTCAGTCAGGTCAACCTAGTTATTTTAGGAAACATAGAACACAAAACTAGGTCCACAGCGCCAACCTAGTTGATTGTGTAGGGGTAGTTTTAAAGACTACAAAATATGAAGGGAAAGTATAAAAATAGAAAGATACAAAGGAATATAAATTGACCTAAATGGTTTAGAGATGAAAAGGAGAGTATTGTTGATCAATAATCTTAGAAAAATTTGTCAAAAACCTGCAAACTAGGTCAAGCTGGTTGACCAAGCAATATAGGAACCTATTGAAAAAGTGTTGAAAATGCACTAGGTTGACCTAGTAGGTTGAACATTAAGCTTGAAAACCAGAAAAAACTTACATTGGGTTGAGCTGGTCAAGCCAGTTGTCTAAGTAGAATTTTGCATGTTCTAAAACATGTACTGGGTTGAGTTAGTCGAGCTAATTACCTATTCTTAAAAACCTACACACAGAGATAAATAAACTGGATCAACAAGGTCGATCCAACATAGTAAAGATATGATAAAAATAATGATGAATAAAAATTAAATAAGTTAAATAAATACTGTAAGGGTTTGATTCACATTGGGTTCAACAAAATATATGGAATTAAAAATGCATCATGTCCATAAATCAATCCTAGATCAGATGGGATAAAGCACACCAACACTTCTAATTAGGGGCATAAAATTATTAAGTGAGAGCATGACCAATGTGAGGATCTACTAGACCTGATTAGGGGATCACTTGTCACAACACACCATGTGAGATAGGGTTCCAAAACCTATAATCTAACACAATCACATAACAACCCTAAAAGAGTCCTATGATTTAATATTTCACTAATCTAATAATAAGAAAATTAAATCTAATCTAGTACACACCAAATCTCATGGAAAGAAGTGAGGGTTAATAAAATAAAGCAATCAAAACATGTATAGGGAACTTCAAACAAATTAAGTATGAGTAACACCCTATTACATATAATATGAAGAGTAATATTATTTAAGCCAATGCTTATGCTACTTTATCTACTAAAAGAGAGGAGATCAAAGTTTGATATATTTGAATGTGAACCTATCGAGACTCAATCTCTGCATTGGCCAAAGGGGCTTTCCAAGAGGTTGTTATGGTTCATAAGGATCACTTTGTTAGGCCAAAGCATCTAAGACCTATCCATAAGACTAGGTTCTCCAAAATAAAAAACCTAAGATAAGTCTCCTCAAGTATAATGGTGGAAGAGTAGATTGTGAAGAATCATGAGAGAATAATAACTCTTGATTGCATATATGAATAATGACTAAAATGACCTTATATTTATAGGAGTATCTTACCCTAAAATCATTCAGGAACATTGGTTATGCTAGGTCGACATGATCGACCTAGCACATTTTTGGGCTAATTCACTAGGTCTATGCTAGGTCAACAAGAAGGCTAATTAACCAAAAGAGAGAAAGGGTCCCTAAACTATACTAGGTCAACTAGGCCAACCTAGTATGTTGAACTGGTCAAAAGGGTGCCAACTAAGGAAATGAAGGATGACAAGATAAAAAAGACTAGAAGACTATATTAAGGAGAAGAAACATCTTAGGGAAAGGTTTTTTGGAACTAGTTGGATTGGTAATAATGTGGCAATAAGGGACAACAATCCTACAAAGCACCAAATGTTTTCCCACTCCTTTCCCAATACACCCCTTAGGGTTTCCATTTTAAGATATTAAGTCTCGATGTGTTCCTACAAGATGTAAAACATCAGTAAGTAATAAAAGTATGAAAATATTGTGTATACACACACTATACCAGAATAGTGAAACCTAAAAATAGTCTTGTATTCATCTCAAGAGGTTACAAGCTCCATCTTGGAAGAGTTTGGTCATGCCCAAGAGAGGGAGTAGATAAAATACAAAGAAGATCCATTTTTTAGCTCAAAAGTCTCTCTCTCTCTCTATATATATATATATATACATATATATATATATATATATATATATATACATATATATATATATATATATATATATATAGAGAGAGAGAGAGAGAGAGAGAGAAACATGCATTTAAGATCAAGAAGCAAGGTGGAAACTAATTTATTACCTTTTCCATGTGTGTTTTGATCGAACAACTAGAAACAAGCTTCAACTTGGTGAAATAACCTTTGATCTCCTCTCATTGGCTAGGAAATCCCACTAGCTCTACATGATGAGAAAGTCTATTTTAGAAAAATCAATTCCCTTAAATGTTCCTCCAATTGCCTGTTCACCACATTGGGACCCTAAGTCTACTTGATGTGTTCATGAGGATTAAATCGTTGAATCTTGATACTAATAGTGTCATGCTATGGATGGTGGTTAATACCTACTTTATCAATGATGGATCCACATCAACAAATGGGACCCTTTGTATTAAATAAATGTTGACTTTATTTTTCATATCTGGATCATAGAGTCATCTATAGAAAAAAAATTAATCTAAGACCATTGGCTTTCCTATAGTTATCCATACTCTGCTCGATGCCTGGTCCCATTTAGCCACCAACTTGCCAACCTTTGATCTATATTAGGTCTACAAAACCTAATCTATCTTTGTAGAGCCTTAATGGTGGAGACTAGTCTCAAAATCTTTGTTCTAGTTCCACCAAGATTTGTATCAAACTTAAGTCCATGTATTTATACCAGCTTAGGTCAAACTCGAGCTCAGTTCTTTATATTTATTTTCCTAGGGTTAAAAACTAGCTTACCAATCTCCATCAAAAATGTCTCAAGATCTATCCTTTTCCTAGTGGTTATTAGTAATCCAACTCAGCTCCATTGACTCCTTGACCTTCACTCACATCGTTGATCTTGATTTGTATGATCAAGCACCAACCATCAATCTTGCCCTTGACTTGTCAACTCTATCTAATCTTGTGCCACATGTCAAATGCATGCTAATTCTCAAGATCCACTATCAATCTATCAGCTCATGTGTTTGCACCATGTGTCAACCTCTCAGGCTCCTTGATTGTTTGACTCACCTTGCATTGTTGGATCAAGATGTATAATCAAACTAGGATAGTTATATCTACTGGGACCCATTGTTTGAAATATAACAACTACTTCATGAAATAAAAATTGATATTTGTGCTCCCATAAAATGACATTCATGTGATTATCATTGACGTTCACATGGTCATCAAATTTAAGATTAAAAGGATTTGTTTTACTCAATATTAAACTTGACATTATCACAAATGTCTTATTATGTAGGTCTAAGTTTAGAAGATTGGAAATTGAGATAGAGAGCTCGTGTGAGCATGAAAATTTTAGAAGATGATCCTAGTATGAAGATATATAATTACGCATGATTTGTTGGTCATGTAAGGGCTTCCTAAGAAAGATAGAAATTGCATAAGTGGACTGGTTCATTTACTCCTGCATAACATCCGAGTGATGGTATGGCTCAAAAAATTGGACATCTCATATTTTGATCAATCCTTCAAGGTGCTAATGATTTTCCAAGGTTTGTGTAACTTGATCCATGCCTTGAATGCCTGAAAGTCATGAGAACCTGCTTGGATCCCTCCATTTACATTGTTGGACTAATTTCAAAGCCTTTTCATCCACTACTTCACATGAACTCTAATCATCTTTTCAAATCTTGGCATGTGGTCCAAAAATGGCCAATGTTTTTGGTGAATCATAAGGATTGCATGGCTGTCTATGAAAAATAACCCAGACTATGTGCCTAGTCCAGTCCATTAGGCATGAAGTCTCTATTTGTGTCCAACACATTGACATGGATCCAACACTAGATACCAATCTTATTTTAACCTCTTTTGAAATAATATAAAGTACCTAAAAATAAAAAAATAATATAGATTACCTAAGGTACTTATTGAAAGGGAAACTAACCTAGAACAAAATAGGGATAACAAACAAATGTGCTAGAAACAACACTTAGACGAATTTGGGCAAAACTATCCTAATATACATAGCTTAAAACTATGTGTACCTTTCCTCTTGGATCAAAAGGAAAGTTTTATAACCTTCTTGCATCATGGGATGAGGAATTGAATGAGGCATACAACTTTTTGACCCTTGGTCTTGATGCCTACTTTTTCTTTCTTGTAACTGTCAACCTCTTTAGCATGATGCACCAAACATGTCAGCTATGTGCACCTAGATAGTTTCAAATAGGTCATTTATGTGCACCTATATAGTATAAATTTATTCATATGGATCCTCAATTTCAACCTCTAATGGTGGTTCAACAAGGCATACCTCCTTTGTTTCCATGGTGTCCTCAATAAGACTGGGCTTCTCCTTTGATTCAAATTCTTTAGGCTCATCAAGGAGCACTACATAGTCTACCCAATATTGGTCATTTTCCTCCATGGGAAACTCTTTGTACACCATCTCAAGTAATTTATCCTTAACTTGACCAAGATATTCAAGATCTTGAAAGAGCTTCATTTTCAACTGCCAATCATCTTTATCCTCCTTGTCATCTAGAACTAACACTTCTTCAATCTCCTCTTGTTGATGCATGAGAGCATCATGCTAGTGTTATTCATGCTCCAAATAATTAATATAATTTTTATGAGATACAAACTACTACACTATCCCATCATCCAAGTCTACCATCTTGAGCTCATTAATCTCACTCATGAAATCGTGGTACAACTTCTGCTAATGGTCATCTTCTTGTTGGATCTCATTTCCAACCTTCACTTGTTACTATAACTCATCCTCTTTGACCTCATGAAAGACTAAGTCATGCTTGTTTTTTCCAAGTGGTGCTCTAATACTGATCTCCTCTTCTGAATTTGATAATTCATCATTATCAGGTTTGAGTTCAACATGGAGTTCACTGCTTACCTCTTCAAAGAGTGACATAGGATATTCTTGGGATGATTCCAAAAGAGATGAAACACATGTGGCACCTCCTTGATCCAAATTCTTGTATTTAATAGTCATGTCCTTCTCTTTATTTTGCATTCTACTTTGGATGGATTTCCAAAATGGAAATAGCTTATATGCTTGAGGAGGGAGGGATAGGGGTTGAATGACCTTGGATTTGCTTGACTGCATGACTTGGTTCCAAGACAGGAAAGATAAAGATTCTCTTTTAGCCTTTTGATTATAGTTTTTCCCTTCTTTATTTGTCTTCATCTCCAATGATTTTATTTTCTTATCTATATTCTCTTAGAATATCTTCTCTTTAAGGTGGTCAGTGGCTTCATGAAGACAAGAAACATAAGAAGATTCCTAAGGAGGGATGAGAGAGGTTTGTATAGGTTCATATCCTAATTTATAATGGGCCTTCAAATTTATATTTTTTTAATTTTTCCCAACCCATGAATTCACCACTTGGTTCCATCTTGGAACCTTAAGTATTTTAGAAGGGGTTCTTGAGGAAGGATGGAGTCTTGGATCTCAACAACAGGTTTTTCCACAACAATCTCCTTCTTTCTTTAATAGCTCTCTTAGATAGATATCCAAGAAGGGAAATTTTGAGAAGCATAGAAGAACTTGGTGTATTCAAAGGGGCACTTGGAATGGTCTCTTGGGTAGGAACGGTGACATATAAGAAGATTGAGGTGGTGTATATGAAGTCACATAAGATTGGTGAGGTTTGACCTGCTGTTCATCAAGGCCTTTTAGCTTATCCTCAATGCTTTTAATGTAACCACCTACATCCATCATCTCACTTGTGATATTATTCTAATTTTCTCTATCAATATGTTCCCATTTTTATTTTATTTATTGAAATGAATCTCTCACATGATAAATCAAGTGAGTAGGGACATCTTGGCCATAACATTTTTATAAGCATAATTTTAGTGCATGCTTATCAAGGCTTATTAAAGTTGACTTAAGTACTAGTATGGATAACTCATGATAGGGTTGATGAGGATAAATATTATGATGGAATTTTTTTCCATAGGAAGGATCATGAAAATATTCTTGATAATAAGGATCATGAAAAACTTGACAAAGATCCTCATAACTTTGATAGGGCTCTTGGTAAGAGTGATAAGTTTCATATGGATCATGAGGGCCATATTGGGACTATTGATAAGGAGGTTTATAATAAGAGTATTCATCATAGTTTTCCATATTATCCTCATATACCAAATGAGATGCAAGATCTGACTAAAATCTCTAATGAGACATACCTGGTCTATTCATAACCAGAAGCATTGATTCAGAGTCGCCATTGGTGTTGACTTGCTTACTTTCAAAAGATGATCAAAGGAAAGACACACCAATATTTTCCAACTCTTTTGGATGTTGGTCCCATTGGGCATGCCAGAACTACTGGAGATCTAAATTTCACCCTAGTTGGATGCAAGAATGTTCAGCTCCTAATTCCAAATATAGCTCAACATGAAACTAACCCCAGGCTGTGGGTATCCTATAATGGCATTAGACCTCTATGATTTTTAATGAGACTATCTCCTCTAATGCATCATTTTATCTCATTACCACTACTAAACCTATTAATGATCAGGAAAAAGGGAGAGAGAAAGAAAAAAAATTGAAAGGGAAACCTAAACTAACAGTGGTGATGCATCTAAATTATGGTTGATCCACTCTGCTTGACTCTTAAACACCAATGAAACAAGCACAAAACTAGATATAGGATTCCAAACATCTATCATAAATCATTATTTCATGTAGAGGTTCACAAAATGACCAAAAGCTAATGGAAATGAAGGAGAGGTCTAAATCAAGACACTAACTAGTCACAGTATCCACATGCGGGCTTCAATCAAAAGATGTAGAACACTAAACATGACCTGAATAACAAGATGAACTAGTAACTAGGTGAGATCATGACTTGAAAAGAGAGATATTTCTACCACATATATAAATCTGACATGTACACGCTATACCAAAATAATGAATCCTAAAAATAGTCTTGTATTCATCTCAAGAGGTTACAAGCTCCATGTTGGTAGAGTTTGGCCATGTCCAAGATAGGGAGTAGAGAAAATACATAGAGGATGCATTTTTTGTCTCAAAAGCCCCTATATATAGCATGAGAGAGAGAGAGAGAGAGAGAGAGAGAGAGAGAGAGAGAGAGAGAGAGAGAGAGAGAGAGAGAGAGAGAGAGAGAGAGAGAGAGATGGGAACATGTGTTCAAGATCAATAATTGAGGTGGAAGCTCACTGATTACTTTTTGCATGCATGTTTTGATCAACTTACTAGAATTAGACCTCAACTTGCTCCAATAACCTTCAAGCTCCTCTTATTAGCTAAGAAATCCCACTAACTCTACATGATGACAAAGTATATTTTAGCATAATCAATGCCCTTAATTTTTCCTCCAATTGCTTGTTCACCACCTTGGGACCCTAAGTCTACTTGATGTGTTCACAAGGATAAAAATTTTGAATCCTAATACTGATAGTGGCATGCTATGGATGGTGATTAATAACTACTTTGTTGATGATGTAGCCATGTTGACAGATGGGACCTTTTGTATTAAACACATATCTACTCTATTTTTCATATCTGGATCATAGGTTCATCTATAGAAGGAAAACCAATCTAAGACCATTGATTTTCATATGGTTATCCATACTCTACTCGATGCCTAGTCCCATTTAGACACCAACTTGTTGGCCTTTGATCTATATTAGGTCTAAAAGACCTAATATATATCTATAGAGCCTTAATGGTAGAGACTTATCTCAAAATCTTCATTCTAGTTCCACCAAGATCTGCATCAAACTTGGTTCCATGTATTTCCACCAACTCAAGTCGAATTCAAGCTTGGTTCCTTATATTTGTTTGACTGGGGTCAAAAACTGGCTCACCAATCTCCATAAAAAATGTCTTAGGCTTCATCCTTTTCTTATTGGTTGTTGACAATCCAACTCATCTCTATTGAATCGTTGACCTTCGCTCGTACCATCGATCTTGATCTGTATGATCAAGCACCAACCATCAATATTGCCCCTAACTTATCAATTTTATCCAAGCTTATGCCACATGTCAAACACACGTTAATTCTCATGATCCACTATCAGTCTATCAGCATATGTTCTTATGCTACCTATCAACCTCTCGTGTTCTTTGAATATTTAACTCACCTCACACCATTGAACCAAGATATAGGATCGAGTGAGGACCATTAGATATGATGGGACCCACTATTTGAAATCCAAAGGCTACTTCATGAGCTAAAAATTGATGTCCACACTCCTGTCAAATGATGTTCATGTAAATTTCATTAACATTTACATGGTCATCAAATTTAAGATCAAAAGGATTTGTTTTTCCTAAGCTTAAACTTGATGTTAACATAAGCATCTTACTGTGTAGGTCCAACTTTAGAAGATTAGAACTTGAGCTAGAAAGCTCATGTAGGGATGAAAATTTTATAGGATGATCCTAGCATCAATAAATATAATTACGTGTGATCTATTGGTCATACAAGGGCTTCTTGAGTAAGATAAAAAAATGCACAAGTGGACTGGTCCATTTACTCATGCATGACGTCCTGGTGACAATCTGGCTCAAAAACTTGCACAACTCATCTTTTGATCAATCCTTCAAGGTGATAATGATTTTGTAAGGTTTGTGTAACCTAATCCATGCTTTGAATGCCCAAAAGTCATGAGAACTTACTTGGATCCCTCCATTTGCATTGTTGGTCTCATTTCAAAGCCTTTTGATCTACTGCTTCACATGAACTCTTCTCATCTTTTCAAATCTTGGTATGTGGGCCGAAAATGGCCAAAATTTTCTAATTACTTTAATTATTTAAAATATAATTACTATCTAATTGATTGATGCAAGATACCATAAGTAAATAGATATGGATTCAAATATTTACAAAATATTTACATTCTCATTCTTAGTAACACTAATAATACCAATTATATTTTGAACAATAGTGCTCAATTTTATTTATTCAGTGAATAGATGAAAGGTAAACTTATTGGCATGATCACAAACACTACCAATTTTGGGTAGTTTGCTAGACTTGAGTTCAAATCCCCACCAATCTTTACATATTCTCTCCAAGGACTATGGTAGTTTGATGTATCTCAAATTAGGTACTGACTTGGGGGTTGTTATAGCTTATAAGCTATCAATGTTTTAACTATCATACTAAAAAAAGTAATTTATTCTGAAAGAGATGGAATTTTTTGTTTTTATAAAGTGGGGGTTTTTACATCGATAGTCATACCTCATTCAATACCCATGACCAATTTAACCTGATCTCACCTTTTGTGTGTAAAGTGTTAAAATAATAATCAGATATTCATTTTAATAATATTTCTAATTTTTTTAATTGTCCACTAATCTTCTTATATTGGTTTTTTCGCCAGCAAGGATAAATAAGATACATACAAATAAAGGCTCAAATTTCCATTACTTTTTCTTCTAGGGGTCAGAATATGGTGTTTCCATATGTTCTTATACTTGATTTTATTGATTTAGGTGTCAATATATTGAGAACATGGACAAACATGAACTACAATATAGACCCTTTAATCTTAATGTCTTATCATATATGATATGGAATTAAAGGTAGATCTATAGTGGTGTGAAAAGTTTCTATGGTACATGTTATAAAAGTAGTGTGTGTTAGGTTTCATCACTGTCTTATGGACACAAATTCATAGTGTATCATTGTACAAGTTTTGAATCTCCTCCCACTCCTCCAACTACATTTCCTTCTTTGCTCAACTGATGCATCCCAATAGGATAACTATCCTCCATCATCATGAGCAAGTAAGCAAGCTCTGAATCTCATTTTTTTAAGGACAAGACTTAGAGTAACTATTATTTTATGGATATTGGGTTTTCTCTAAAATAGTTCACCAATTTGCATTTCCTTGATGAACACTTTATGAAAAACTAGGTTGTTGTTTTTTTGGTAGATTTTCACACCCTGTGTACTTACACACATGCAAAAATAACAACAACAACAACAACAACAAAAATATAATGATTTGAATTTTAGTGAAGGATTATTTATTTTGTAATGATAATTAGACAAGAGTGAGTTAGCATTTAAAGGATAAAATGAAAAATACAACAATATTTTGGGGTTTTTTTTTCAGTTATGTGTTCTCTAAAATTATTAATTATATCAAAAATTATAAATTCTATGAAGGTAATCAATTCAGTTAAATGAAATCTAATATATATGTGACACGATATTAATTCCCAATTTACTTCATTGTAATTCAACTTATTCAGACTCAAAATCATCACTATTGATTATCTTAATATATTGTGCAATCATAATCATTTTGAAATTAAATTTTAGTCAAATTAAATTCACTCTAATATATTACTAAGTTCCAAACCTAATTGATAATAAAATTTCTAAATTTAATTTGGGAAATCATAATATGCACAAGCATTACCTATTATGACACTTTCAATCCATTTCAAAATTCTTCCACTTTTAGTGGCTCTTAAGAAGACCTAGATAATGGTTGATATTGTGCTTTTGTATTTTTTTTTGGAAAATCAAGATTTTAATAATAATGGAATATTTGTATTATATATAAGTTGCCAATCATTGGTAATATTTATTCAAATGTTGTAAATTTTCAATTGTAATGGAAACCAAGGGGAAATACACATAATTAATAAAAGTCATGTAAACATTGTGTTAGGGTGAAAGACACTACTAATTGCTAAACTTGTCAGTGTTTAAAATTTGTCCAACTAATATTTTTAGAAAAATTATGAGGGGCTCATCTTCTCACAATTGATTAATAGATCTAGGAAGTAAATAAAATTGAAAAAGGTAGGATTTGGATAACTCAGATCCCTGAGTTCTTCCAAACTCAATCCACTTTTACTAACATGCACTCAAGGGCCACCAAGTTACATGGATCCTGAGTACTACAGGAATTATTAACTCACCATTAAAAGTGATGTGTATAATTTATGCATTGTGCTATTAAAACTTGTGATGTTGTTAAAGGCCATTGACTTTACATACACGAGGATAATATTGATGATGTCTATCACCATGGAGTTAGAAAACAATACTATTTGTTGATTGCATGACAAAAGGTGACAAAAAGTATCTAAAATATAATGAGACAAATCTAAAGAAGGAATGTCTCAATTAAACTCCTTAAACTTAATTAATACAACAATAAACCTTATAATTACCCCAACAACTACTTTAAAAGAATCACCAATATACAACAAACAAAATTGATCATAGTAAACCATATGCATACAACAAATTTAATTAAAAAAATATTAATTTAAACTAAGTTGAAGATGCCTAGTTGGAAAGGAGTCAGACAATGTGGTGTGCTTGTATGAAGTGATAAATTTTCTCCCTACTTTGTTTCACATTAAGCATTTTGAAGGCAACGTGCTAGTATCTTCATGGCACATATCTACTACCTTTGCATTGCTTATTTCGACATCTTTACCTTTACCCTTTAGCGAAAGTTACAACTTTTTAATTGATTCATGTAATCCAATGTATGTGTATGCCATGATTTGGATAGCTACACTTTGAAATCAAATCTTCTTTGAAATGGAAGTGATGTGATAAAGTATTATTGTTTTCAAAAATTAATAATTGTGAAAATTATTAGGAAGATTTGTCACAAGAACATTGACATTATTAATTCCAAGTTTAGAGATGGTATATTCGATCATGGTTTCCAATGAAGTTGGACAATATTTGATTTTCCTGTTAATTTTGAGAATTGTCATATTTTCCAAAGGTTTCTTTCATAGGAACAACAATTTCAGAATACCTATGCTTAGTTTCTCTAAAAGATAGAGGAAGCTTGTTGGTGGGGAATGGTATTTCATTAACTATACTATTAGGAAGGGAATGTTCATGAATTCTATCTTTATTGTCACTTGGTTCCAATATGTAATGTTTTTACAAAGAAAAATATATTCTGAAAAACATTTATAGGGTTTTGTACTTTGCCTTCAAACACAATGTATATATCATGGTCTAATATGGTCTAATAGATTACATTAGTTATAAAGGGAGAATAGTTACCACCTCAATAATTTGGAGAGACATTATAATATAATAAATTTGTCAACCTTGGAGAGAATCCATCTCTCATATGAAGGATACATTATTTCCCAAGTTTCTTAAGAAGTTTAGCAATACTAAATGATACTCTATTGTCTTGGATTTCCTTAAAACTTTTAGCTTTATTTATTCTCTTAGATGAGAGGAGTGTGCCAAGAATATTATTAATGGGTGTGGTGGGTAATTTTTTATACCAATAACTTAAGGTTGAGGAAAACCCACATAAAAAGATTCACCTAGATTCATTTTATATATTAGTCACTTGGTTATACATAATTGATTGAAAACAAACTATAGATTTTTATCAATATCAAAATTAAATACATTTAAAAATATATAACTAAAAGAAAATTACAATGATATGTAAAACATATAAAAACACAATTTGGAATGTTAAGTTTGAATTCAAACTTGTTCACTTTTTTTAATATTTCAATTATTAAAGTCTTTCTTTAAAGAACATTTTATATATTTTGAAATTGTTCAACTCAAATGTCTTCTTTATTCTAGATCAAGGTCCTTTAAATGTGTTTTTTAAATTTATCCCAAAGTTCAATTTACTCAGTAACATTGAATCTATAATTTTTTTCACCTCTTCCACTTAAAACCATTTTCTTATCATATAATGTTTTGTTTGATAATAATGAATGGTTGGTATATATAACTTTTCTGTATAATTTATTTAGGGCTACAATCTTATTTCAATTATAAGGAAATAGAAATTCCATTTTAATTAGTAATAATTAAATATTTTATTACTTTTTTTTTGTTAATGATAAATTGACTATTATTTCTTCAAAATTTATGCAGATACAAAATCAAGTGGAAAAGGTGACTCTTAAATTTTAAAATCTATATAAGTTACTTAACCATTAGGAAAATTCTCCTTATATTATAAGCCACATCCCTTTAAACTATCTAGTTTAGATCTCCTCCCTTAAAATTGATGAAACTACTCTCGTAAGCAAAACTAATTCTCCACTCTTCCTCATCAAGGAGGGTGGAGTCCTCTGCCACCACCATCTCATGAAAAATTTATTGTTAACATTCCTTGACAACACTTCTTTGTACAAGAAAATGATTTGATTGATAAAGGTATTCACTCACCATTTATTTAAAGCATTTACTATTTATATTCAAGATGGTTAGATGAGCCCTGAATCTCCTTTAATTTAATTGAATTGTTAAGTGAGCCTTAAGCCTCATTTAATTGAAATTTATACTTAAAATGCCCAGTCTTCCAAAAATAATCTACTAACTTCTTCCAAAAATAATCTACTACCTTATTCTTTTAAGATTACACTTGTACCTAATAATTTATAATATATTATGATATTTTATATTATTATACTTTCCTGCCTTATTCTTTTAAGATTACACTTGCACCTAATAATTTATAATATATTATGATATTTTATGTTATCATGCTTTCATTGTTACCATACTTTGCTGGATCTTTTGCTAGCTTTTTATATTGTTTTGACCCTTTTTTCAAAGGGTCATGAATACCTACCAACTATGGTATTGATATAACCATTCGTATACTAAAGACATTGATACTTTTCAATAGTAAAAACATAAGATCAATCATGGTGGTAAATAAATTATGTAGAAAATACAATTGTGTAGTCATGAATCAACACCCAACCCTCCTCAAAATTATATTCATTTTAATTAAAAATGTTCCAATTAGATAAAATTCCAATATTCCAACGCAAATTACTCAAATTGCCAAATATGGAAGTTGTAATTTCATAACAACTCACTAATATGGAGTGGTGATTGGTCTTCCTCCATATAAATAGGCTATTGAAATGAAGGAAGGTAAAGACACTATTAGAGTGGGGTCCCTTGTAGGGGGCTTCTACTTCAATGAAAAAGGGAAGAAGGGTCCCATGAAACAATTTAGTAAAATATTTATGCTTAACCGACAACATTTTTGATTTTTGTTGAGTGACAATACTTGCCAAGAATATCTCTAGGGTATGGAAGTGGTGAGGGACAAAGAAACTATTTTCACTGCTACTAAAATTTAGGCAATTCTTCTACCAGTTGGATTTTTTCATGCCCTTCCCTCCATTTTTTTCTTAAACAACTTCACAGTATATACACCCCTAATAGCTGACAGAACACATCATATCAAAGCCTAGCAGAGTAGAGCAAAGTGGAGGCGAGCAAAATAGAGGAGATTAGAGGAGCTACTGCACATTGGAGGTGCTTCTTTGATGAGATTATACCATGATATTCACTCTAATGCCTTCTGAGTTGTTGTATTAGCTATTTGTTTTCTTCAAATCATTCTATTTGCATTGCATTATATATACGTTACAATTTTATTTAAATCATATATTTGATTTTCATTATATTTATGTTGTAGTTTTTAGCTTCTACCATGATATCATGCTCAGTAATCTATTAAAAAATAAGACCAATATACAAAACCGTTATATCTTTAATTTAAACTATTAGAGTCATTTAAGCAACTTATTAATTCAATATCAAGAGTACCAAATCTAATAGCATGATTAACAGAGGTAAACATTAAGTAGATATAAAATTTTCATTGCCTCTTTCTAAATAGGGAGATCTTACCAAAAATTAACTTTCAATGCAATAATATGTTGCATAGCATACCACTTCCTATGTAACTATAAAATAACATATCTTTTGACCAGTTTAATCAAGCATGGAAACTAATCTTACCTGAAGGAATGACATATACGTCTAGATATTCATTTTTGAGTAAATAACTTTCCAACATATGATTATATTAGAAACAAATAACATAAATAAATCACCAAGATCTCTCCATGCTCATGATTGGGGAAAATGACTTTCTCAACTATTTATAGTTAGGATACATAAATGATTATTCATTTATAGTAGTTATATAAAAAAATCATCTACTCAGATAAGTAGTGGACATTCCATCTATTTATTCTCTTTCTAGTTTGATAAAAATCAAATTGACAAGGCTAAGGCAACCATGCAGTGATTGCCAAGCATAAAATTGTACTTGCCTGAGCCTTATATTGGCTAGATGAGGGTAAACATATACATCTAAATAATACTCATAATCATCATTAATGTACAACCTATAAATTATTGAACAACTAAATGATTCCAACAATTATACTTCCTTTAATAGGGGGTTACTTATGAATATAGGGATAAGATAACCATATCCCTTCTTTCCATTGTATGTTGAAGAAATAATTTATAATTTTCAATTCAACCATGCATACACAGGTCCTACTTTATTTTATTCAATAGGATATCACTTTTATTTCCATGCCTATTTGTCTCCATAGTCACAAATTCATTCATGGACATTTCATATTGGTGAATTATATTTTGACCATAATTTTGGCTATCAATGAGGTCCTTAAATCAATGCAACCAAAACATCTCAATTAATTTGGCCTAATACTTCCATTCCAATACATACCCAAGGGAATTAAATACAAGTAGAAGTTAAGTTTCCAAAATCAACTCAAGGGAGAGGCAAATTTCAAAATAAAAATCCTTAATCATGAAATCACAATCCAAGCACTTAAATGACAACATATAGCCATTAATAAACTTTCAAATTGAAATAAAAATGCATACTTATCAAGATAGTCTTCTCAATCCAAAAAATGCCTAATCCATAGCAACACAATAACTATTTGTAGCCAACATAATCTCCATGACATGATAAAAAATAGCCTACTACACTAAATGTTCTCACTTAGCCTACATCAATTCCTAATCCATAAAAAATTAATCTTAATAAGATAAAATGGTAACACACCAAAGTCCACAAAATGAAACTAGTTAAATTGAGCTGCCCAAAATACAACATAATATTACATCCTTCAAATCGAATGTTACAGAGTTATAGGAGATTTTTAAATAAAGACAACCATCAATTCATATTTATGCCCCAAACAAGGTATGAGAGTAAATAGGGTATCACATTTGCCTAAGGTTAATAAAATATAAAGGAGTCAATTTAAGATAAGCTATTTGAAGTCAATTAAAACCCAGATTCAAAGACTAAATTAAAAATCCATTTCCAATATTAAATTTGGTTTGCCTGGCTAGGGTTTTTGAAGAAAAAAATGAAACATATAATTATATTATGTTTCACCCTTCTAGGATTAGTAATGAATGTATCCCAGTATATTTAAAAGAGTTCAAAGTAAATAAAACCCCATTTCCATAACCTTGTTCTTAGCTATCAACATATCAAGGATTCCATATATAAAAAGACCTCACAGCCTAATGGAATGTAAAATTGACTGTATTGCATTATAGGTTCATTATTATTTCTCTTTAATTTACAGAACCTTATAGAAATAAACACACAATGAAAAAAATACTTTAAGAACTTGGTTAACAAAATTATAGTTTCATAACACAATTAGAAATCACAAACATAGATTTAAATTACCCATGTTTATGGTTCGAGTTCATATACGCATTTCAAGCAAGCGTATAGGGACCAATACACTAAACTACACAACCATTAACTTACCTTGCTTTTGGAACCCAAAAATTAGTATACATGATTTTTAACAAAAAGGAGATAAACCTTGCATGGAATAATAGGGCATCATTCCTTCCTTTTTCCCATAGTTTGATCAAATTTAATTAAAATATGAATTACTAATAATAACTAGAATCTTAATGAATCAAGTTCATAATCAATTCTCTTAGTTTCTTCATAAAATAGGTAGGGTATTGTTAAATCCATATGCCACAACATCCCTACAAAACAATACAATCCCAGATTTTTTATCGCTCTTTAGCAAGGTGGTTGTTAATTGGAATTGAGCTATGAAAAGATCTAAAGGCACAATTAGCTTTATTTCCAATGAGGACATGAGATAAATATAACTCAACAAAGTAATCTCAATAACTAGAATCTTAATTACAAAACATAATTGGCAAACAAGTGTGATTAAAGAGTTGATCTTCTCTTAAGTCATAATTATATGAAAAGTCTAACCATTGACAGAAAATTAAATCATTTTTTAGTTCAATTTAACAAGATGTATTTAGTTAATAAATGAACTCCAAAACTCACATTTCACTTTTTACTCAAGCATAAGTAATGATACCCCAAGAAACTACCCAGTGGTGATCCTGTTTTCCGTTACCTTGATCTAGAAGCAAACTCATGCATGACTAGGTCCATAGTATTTCAATAAGAAAATAAAATACTAAGCATTTGGGCCAATCCTAGCCCAGGGCTTTATCAGTTATGAAATGATGGAGGTAGATGATACTTAAGTCATGTAGCCATCCTTATATCAAATCATGTAATATAAGGTAGTGCAATGTGCCTTAACTTTCCTTACTAAAAGTGGATTAGAAATAAATTCATCATGAACAATAAAAAAAATAAGTCTATGGCATCCACATAATTAATACAATAACCCCATCAAGAAAATTAAACAATAGTCTTTTCAATAACTTGCTCACTGAAATTGATTCCTTCACAACTTCTAGTGGATTGAAACTGGGAGATATGATAGTCACTATAACAACTATTAGGAAAACTAGTGCATCATACTAATGACTAATTTTAGTGAGTTGATAAATAATATAGGGTTGTGTTGAATTGATAATAAATTGGCTATTCAACGTGGATTTAGGGTCAATTAGAATATTTATGTTATTTCATATTTTAATTTTTAAAATAAAATAATGGTAAAATTATTTCTCTATAAAGATCTATTATTAAAAATGTAGAACATTAATTTTAGCTTTACCCTAGTGTGTCAAATTATTGCACCTTATCAATTTCACAATTTGAAACATGAAATTGAAAATATGAAATAAGAATGATAGGAAAATTGATGCCTTGTCAAATAATAAGTTTGAGAGTGTGGATCTAGTTTTGTAGATCTGTATTTTCCTTTGTGTAAAATCTAGGACTCTAAAATCTATAATTATATGGTGTCGCTAGACTTGAAGTGAACAAATAGATTGAAATCTTTTATGGAACCTCAATAACACTTATTTCATATACTTTTTTAATTGGAAATATTTATGGAAAAAATATGGATTATAATTCTTATAGATTGCTATATATAAGATTCGTGTGGTTTAAATTAAAGATCTAATAGCATGCAAAATAAAACAATAAAAAAGGGATCCAATATTGGGCCTTTTGGGGTGGAATATATGGCATCATTGATTGTTGTCAAAATAATTTGCGTAATTCATTTATCATCTCCAATAAAATTATTAGGAATGCTTTCACCCATTTCAAAATTGAATTTGATACCCTTGCTGTCGCAAATAAATTTTAATGCATTTACCCTTTTCATTATTGTAGGTAGAGATATAAAACAAATTCATGGATAAATTTGTGTTTTTTCCAACTCCTACCAAGTCTGGGTTTTGTAGATATACGTCATTGATTACAAAGGATGATTTATAATATGGACATCTAATGTCCCTGAATAATGAATTTTCCATACACAATGATACAACTTAAGAATTTGTTTCAAGTACCCAAGTTCCAAGTACACAAGTAAACATTGAAGAAGATATTGACATCACTATGATAGAGAAAAATTTTGTTGATAAAATAAATTATGAATAATGACATGTACAACAATTTTTTCTCACAAAATCAGAAGTCATAAAAATTTAGCCATATGTCATGCCTCCCCAAAAGGGTAGAGTTCATTGGACTATTGCACATGCTCTTGTTTTGATTGCTACAAATTGTATTGAGAGGGAACACAAGCCAATGGTAGAGCCATGCAAAAGGCTATATCATCCTTTGAAAAGTGAATAAATGTGAAGAAACATTATACTAATCATGGTGTGATTCGTACACCAATTCAGTGTCAAGATCGATGGGAGCATATCCAACCTGATTGTAAAATAATCAAAGATTATGAAATCAATATTCCCTCAGGGCATGATAGTTGTTTGATTCAAAAAAAATCTCCCTCCAAAGTATCCAGAACAGTTGTTTGATGTAATGGATGCTAATTTTCATGAAGATAGAGCAATCAATCTCGGTAATATAACCATTGACACTTATGAGATCAACCATGGGGTTAATGAGGAATTTTCTTCACCAAATGAGAATGAAAAATGTAATGACTGCCAAACACCTGAAGTACCATCTGTAACCCAATCCACAAAAATATATATATATATATATATATATATATATATATATATATATATATATATATATATATATATATATATATATATATATCCAAAAATACAAGTCTAAAAGATATTATTATTGAGAATAATAAGTCAATGGTTTCTACTCTACAGATGGCTGAGGAGGGGTGAATGAAACACCATGAGAAGGACTTAGATTTTCTTGAACACCAGATGCAGAGGGAAGATTCAAATGAGGAGAGGTTGATCAAGATTGAATAACAAAAGATCAATTTGCAACTCGATTTGGTCTCATCTTTGAATTTTATTGGGAAAGCCATGTTGAAGATTAGTGAATCATTTTCCAACAACAAATGAATATTTTCAGTTTCTAGTTTACTTTAACATTTGTAGTGGTTATATTATCTTGTATTTTCCTTTTGAAACATACGTATTTTTTATATTAATAATGTTTGATGGGATGAGTTTTAGTTATAAAAACATCATGTTTTACTTATCATGTTTTATAAGCTGAAATGAGTTTTGCTTATCACACATCTCACATTTCATGTTATACTTATCATGTTTCATAAGCTGAAATGAGTTAAACTAAAATAAGCCTTTCATATAAGCTGATTTATACTTATCCTCTTTTACTTTTCATGTTTCATATGCTAAAATAAGTCTTTCATATAAGCTGATTTTACAATTTATAAAATTGTTCAAAGAACAAAAGAGTTTCTATCCAATATAACTATCTTTAAAGATGACGTAAATGACACTAACACCCACCCACATAATGGTAGTTGAACTTTAATTGCTTTTTACATTTGTTGTTGCCTTTTATGAAAAGATAGAACCATATCATTGGGTGTTATATGTTATAATTTTTATGTCATAATTGTAGTCTAAGTGTAGTCTTCTTAATGATATTGAATGGGAATTTCATTATGGATTTGTCATTATTTTGTAGGAGGTTTTGAATTGTGATCTTCAACAATGTCTATTGTCATAAAATGGATTATAGTTTAGCAAAAATAGTAAAGGTCCTCTTGGAAAGTGCATATATTATTATCCAATTGGCATTAAAAATCTAGGATGATCTTCAAGATTCAAATATTATGCAACGTATATAAAATAAAATGTAAGAGATATTCATCTTTAAGCACAAACTCATCAAATGCTAAAATGGATGTGGACATCCATGCAATCACTTCTGAGAAAGAAAATATGATCTTTGAATCAAGTTTATGTAATTATCAATGGGAAGGGAGGATTCAAAATTAATGGTATATCAAGTCCCATTTATTGCACTAGTGGAACCATTATATATTTTAAGTTAGATGTGATGATGAAAGGTTTCATAGCATTTTTAGGTTGCCCTATACATTATTTGCATCTCTTTGTGAGTTGTTGAAGGAAGACCTTAGTCAAGGTGATATCCCATTATCTTTAACGACATCTATAAAGAGTAGGGTGTTTCCAATTGAGAAAAAGGTGGCCATTGTTGCTTTACAGTTGTCATCTGGAATGACAATGATTACCATTAGTGAGCTTTTTGGTTGTGAAAAGTCAATGGTGGTAAGAATTGTAAACAAGTTCATTAATTTTGTGCATATACATTTAATAAGTCATGTAAAATGGCCAAATAATCATTTAATGATTGAGCATGTCAAAGAAGGTTTTTGCAAAAAATTAGGCTTTCCAAATTGTTGCGGTGCTATGGATGTGACTCATATTTAATTTGACCTTCCATGTGATGAGTGTTCCTCAAATTGGTATGACAAAGATCACAACTATAGTATGTCATTGCAATCCATTGTTGATAATAATATGCATTTTATGGATGTTTCCACTGGGTGGCCTGGTTCTGTTAATAGTACTAGACTATTGTGGAATTCTTCTTTTTATAGATTATGCAAAGGTGGGGAGAGGCTTAATGGTCATTCTATTTCCATTGGTTCTACAGCTATAAGAGAATACATTATTGGTGATGGCAGTTATCCATTGTTACCATAGTTAATTACTCCATTTTGTGGACCTTCAAAAAATAGTCAAAGGGAGTTTAATTTTAAGTTATCTTCAACCAGAATTGTTGGTGAATGTGCATGCAGAGGGCTAAAGAACATATGGGGAATTTTACATTCCAAAATTTGTCAGCCTAATTTAAAAATGCTACCGAAGACCATTCTAGCATGTTGCATATTGCATAACATGTTGCTAACATATGACGAGGATGAAAATGAGACAATTGATGTCAATGACAATGAGCATAATATGTCAAGCAATGAAGAAGAATCAGGGGCTCCGATTGCAATAGTGGCTCGAGTGGTTTTAATGGAATTTGTCAATGGAGGAAATGGAGTGGTTCAAGCATAGTGAAAAAAATGATCTTTCTATCTTTACTCTTCTTCCATATTTTGTGAATGTTAGTATGAACATCAAATGTACATCTTAAAAAATAGTGTTTGTTATTTGAATGATATTAGTTGGGTGATTTGTAGTTTATTATATATTCTTTGGTTTATTGATTGATGTTGTGATTTGTAATTTTAATTCAAATTTTATTTATAAGTATATTTGATTTCTAAATATATTTTCATTTTGCAATGAATAATAAATTATTTATTTAGACTCTTCTGAATAAATTATTTATTTCTATTAGTTGTGTTTCTTCATAACTTTTGATATGTTGGAGTGAGAAACTTTTAAGAGTTATTATTGGACCAGATATACTAGTGCCACCAAGCCCCCTGCCTCTTGTTGAGACCCCTAGAAAAGCAAAGACAATGCCTATGTAAGTTGTTGTATTCCAATGTTTTAGCCTCATTAGGGGTCAATAAAGTTTCTCAAGCATTGGATTTCCCTACAAGGTGTGGTAGTAACCTTACCACAAGCATTTTTACTACTCAAGGTACACAGTTTCATTTTGTTTTAAATTATATCTTATTTGATTCCAAATTTAGTACACGGCCATTATCATCTCTATTTACATTTTCCACATTCTTTTAATATGATACCTACCAGAACTATTCACCATTTAACTAATAGATTTACTTTTCGGTTGATTCAATCCTTTTATTTAGACTGTTAGACTATTAGAGTTTGCCCTAAATTGATGAGGGCATTGTTATGATCTCACGTAAATAGACAATGCAGTTCTTGATTGGTGTTGAATGCACCCGATTTCAAACAAGTGAAACACATAGACTGAATAATCACTTTTTTAAAAGTTATTTTAATTATTTTTCATAATTTAAAAAAAAATTAGATTCAATTAACACAATTCTGAAACAAAATCTTATGAAGTCAAGGAAGTTGTTAAATTTGTCAAAAATGTGTATGTATTGATATTATATTTAATATATATTTTTAGGTTTAAGATTTTCCCTATTTTATATATATTTCTTATATTTAAACTGAAAAAATATAAACAATTTAATACTTGTAAAATATTTCCAATCCTTCAAAATTTCCCTGTATTGACTAATTACATGTTCGCAAAAGACTTTTGGGATTTATGGAAAGAAATTTATAAAGAAAAATTACACAAAAGTTTCCCACTTTTTTACTTCCATATGCCTCAAGGCTGTATGATCAATTTTCATGCTGTGAAACATTTATAATTATTCTGCACACTTGTTTATTTGTATTACTCAACAAGCTATGGCTGCTTCTGCTTTATTGGCTAGTACATGGCAATAACCACTTTACCTGGCATATATTTTCACATCTCCTTGTTTCAATTGCTAGATGATGAGAGCTTACCCTGAATTGATTAATTATGTCTTTTATAAAGAATTTCATTAGTTTTTTGAAATAATTTTGTTCTTTGTAATGGTTGATCTCAAGTCAATAAACTTCTCTCTTCTATTTCTTTTTTTCAAATTCATTTTGGATTATGGTACAATTTATTTCAACCAGAAATGATATCAAATGAAACAAATTTGTCCAGGTATTCTATATAAAATGGAAACTAATTGTGAAAATCATCTGTTGCTTTTCTCTGATGCCCAATTAATTATGTTATGTTTCAAATCTTATAAGTGCTATTTCATTATATTAATGTTCCGACAGTGACCTTAATAGGTCACTGGGACTCCTAAGTTCATTCAGTAACAATAAAAAGTACTAGGTTTGTAAAGAACCTTGGGCGCTAAAAGAGTGACTAAGAATAAAACAGTAAAAACTAATGAATGCTAAACAAGAGGATATAAACCCAAGACAAGTTAACCCTAGCCATAATAGAAGTTGATATGTGTGAGTGAATTAAAAATAAATCTGCTCTTTCTGGTTGTGTGAGGAACATATGCTTTTTGCAAGAATAGATTCGTGGAAACCATATGTTTGTTGCAGGAGTTCTTGGTGTGTGGAGATTATATGATTTGTTAAGAATTGGCTCATTGAGTAGGTCAAATTTATATTGTCTTAAAGAGATTCAAGAAGCTTAGCATGCATAGGCATGAATTATATTGGATAGTTCTTTTTAAAGTGTAATCAATGACTCTTTCATCACCAAGCAATAGAGTGTCATGTAAACATCTCCATTGCACCCCCTACCCTGTGCTGAACATAATAACACCATGTATGGATATTCTTATCTCACTTATAGTCCATCCATCCACTAATTATTAGAGAGCTATTTCGAGAAGAGGATTAAAGGTTCTGACAGAAATAAAAAAAATTTCAAGTGGACTGCATTTCGTAATTCCCCACCAAACAACTCAATTTGGAATATCCATAGAAGCATCAGTTGACATGTCTAACTTGAGGAGAATCTTGAACAATAATCATGTTGCAACTCAAAATTCTACAGGGAACTTTGGAGGTCTACTTGTATCTTGAAATGGTCTCAGGTTTATTCTCATTCAAGAAGATCAGAAAACCTGGGGACTGGCAGGGTTCTTCCACATACATGAAATTCAATAAACAGGGCTATATAATTTCAGTGTAAATTTCTCCCCCATAGAAAAATGTCAGATTGTGGAAAGAGATTAATGCTTAGAAAATAAAATGAGTAATTTACCCGTTATCATGATTGGAGACTTCAACACGGTTTTAACTTCTAAAGAAAAAAGAGGGGGCTCTTCCACAATCAAGAGTAAGCATACTTGTTTACACTTTGTTGCCACAAATGACCTCATGATCCTCGGTCTATGTGGAGGGAAATACGCATGGTGTTATCACAGAATTGCTAATCGGCTTATAGCAGGACATATTGACAGGCCCGTCATAGTATAACAGTGTACAAAAGGAAGCTCTATACACCAATTGCAAATGTCTGATCATTAGCGCCTTATTCTTATTATAGAGAAGACAGGTCCGCGAGAAAATTTTCCAGTCGAAATTCATTAATATTTGGCTACAACACCCCGATTTTTACAATCAAGTAGAAAAAGGGGTGGAAGTTTACAAAGAAACTATCAAAGAACATAAGGTCCCTTCCGTAAACATTTATAATGCAACTGTTCTGTTTTAAAGGTTTTATTTTTTTTAATATGGATTGAACACCAAACATACCTGCAGCAGGAATATATATATATATATATATATATAAATAAGCCCCTATAATTTTGTAAGCACGTATTAAAAAAATTGCATGAACCCAAACCATGAATTTAAGCCCTTATAATATCTCAGCAGCACCTGCTAAAAAATGTTTGGCAGGCCCAGCATGGGACCGGGCCCTTAATCATTATCGGCTTTTGAAGCGCAATGGCAAATGAATAACCGTTTTTTATGAGTAATGTGGAATAAATAACCGTCATGAAATTCATAACTAATGAGATAGATTATTCAAATTTAATCGTTTCGTCTTCTGATTTTCTGCAGTTTTTGTGTTGTTTTGTTTGTTAAGTGTGAATAGGATTCTTATTTCACTTTCTTTTATCTATTTGCTGTTCTTTCATATGTCTACTTTTTTATTTTTATTTGTTTCAAATTCTGTTCCCTGCTGTTCTTTCATGTTTGCCTTTTTTTTGTTCCAAAATCTGATAAAAGTTGATTATTTTCGTTTCCAAATCTGATAAAAGCCGTTGTATGATGTTTCTATACGAACATATGCTATTTCTGAAAGTTCTAGCCTATCCTGTGCGCCAGTTCCCATTTTTTACTAGGACCAACAGCACTATATATATACATATATATATATATATATATAACAAATCACCCTGTACAGCGGCATGACATGGACCTGGCAATTAATATGATAGTTCATTTAATTCAAAATGCAACATTTATATTAAAAAAGAGATATGGACTATAAAAGTGCCGATATTTTACCAATTTGGCACGCTTCTGGTTTTCTATTTTACAAGGGGAACAGATTCTGTGAAGGAATGAACTCAGATTCTATGAAATAATGAATAAATATTACATCTCAATAAGATTGGCCTACAGCTACCTAGTCAAAAAAGGGTAGGCGGCAACCACCCCTTATTCTTCTTCAACGAGGCAAATACCCAAACACAGATGCGGACGCCGTAAACATATAAAATATTACATCGCAACAAAATGATCGTTACTCTCTGATTTGGTGATGGCATAGATGGCATAAATGATTCCTGGCAAGTAGCCTAATATCGTCAACAGCAGACATATCCAGAACTCCACCTGCAAAATCACCAATCATTTACTTATCAACTATAAAAAAAACATTGAGGAACCCCAAAACAAAAGAATCAGAGATAGTATTTGTTACAAGGCAGCCAAATTTTAAGAAGACTCCGAGGGGAGGCAACAATATGGCCAGTAAGATGTCGATGCAGTTTGCGGTGCCCTCCCTCATGATGATGATGAAAAGCTTACCCACAAACAAGATCGTTCGTCAAAATTTTAAAAAGATACACTAAAGCAGTAGAATGCGAGTTTGTGAGGGGACAGAGGAGTATTTATTAATCTAACACCGCACAGGATTCACAGATGCGTTTTAACTGTGCCGAAATTGAATCGGACACCTGTATTTAAATGTACACGTTTAAGGTGGAAAAAGTCCTCGACCTTCCACGTATGGATGCTTTTGTGGCCAATCCCAAAAATATGGCCGACCTTGGATTTCACCTAAAATTATACAAAATTTGTTACACCTAAAATTATACAAAATTTGTTAAACAACAGTTGAATATAATATTCAATTTTTTATTTTTTTTTCATAATTTTTTTTAAAAATATTTATTTTTTTAATTGAAAAATTTAAAAACCTAACATCATAAATAATTCGATTAATTTTCATTAAAAATATTTGTTGAGGATAAATCCAATGTTCTATTATAAGGAAGAGGATTTTATACTTTTTGTTTGAGTTAAAACAAGACAAATGGCAATAATAATAATAAGAAAGTTATATTTGAATTATTAGTTCATGACTTTTAATTCAATCAAAGATATACCTAATGTAGTCTATGTTTGGGTGAAGCTTTTCTATTTTCATTTTTTTTTAAATAAAAAAAATTGAGTATTTTTTTTTGATAACATTTGAAATCATTTCTTTAATAATGTTAAATTATATATATTATGATTGATTTTACATGAAAATAAATTTGTGAAGTTACATTATATATTTTAATAAAAATTTATATTCGTTGTCATATCTATTTTTATATTTAGATTAGGAAAAAAAAAAATTTATCTATCATACATATTTTCTATAAAAATAAAAAAATGTTTGTATTAATAAAGAATTTGGATGTAAATTTTGAGCAGACAAAATTATATGAAGTAATGGTTCAAGCAAGGCCATAAATAACAATATCCATCCTAAGACATGAAAAATCAAAACAAGTATGGAGCTTTGGATTTGTACAATCCACTACAGAGGAGTGTTATGCAATAAAATTATTACAAGAAATAATCTCTCTCTTTAGCAAGCCCCTCCACTTTAGTGTAAGTCCTCAATTCTTAACACCCATAACTATTACCTTTTAGTGTTAACAAATTTAAAAATTTAAATGAGTACATTTTCTTTGAATACTTTGGTATAAGGAGATCACCTTGTGTTGAAAAAAAAAAACCTAGATTGTGGTGATCAACTACAAGTTATTTGGTTCCTAATATACAGTGTGCTCTTATGATTTGTACCAAATTTTCTCCTGAATAGGGAGCTTATGTGCAACAACATTGGATAATGTTTCACCTAAAAAATGCTCTCACTTCCCACTTTCCATATGTCTATAAGTTTGATTGAGTGTTCAATGTAGTTATCAACCCACTTGGAATGGGAATATTTTGTTGAGGGGAAAATAGGAGAAGAGAAGGGCACATCTAGAGCATTAATTAGGCATATAACATCCAAATCATATTAAAAAAAGCTTAAAATTCTCTCATTTTCTTAACCCACTCATTAAGCACATTTAGGAAGGGGTAGATAGTATAACAACAATAATAAAAACAACCACCACTGCTATCATGATGTCCCTTTAAAAATTCTCTCATCTTTTTAATCCACTCATCATTAAGCACGTTTAGAAAGGAGTAGATATTATAACAACAATAATAAAAATAACCACCATCACCATTGTTATGCCCCTTAACTACTTATTATTAATAATAATATTTAGATTAAAAGAGCTTTGACACATATTTAGATTTTTTAATTAAAAAAAAAGTTTAACATACTTGATGAAATTGTCTTGAAACAAAAGCAATCTCTATTATTATGCAACTAATGAGATGTTGCCGCATATCTTTTTTATTAGCCTTTGTGCTCAATTTTACGAATCATTTAAAATTTTGTGGCTTTTGTGTAATCATCGACAATGTTGTAGATTTAATTTTGGGCATCTCTTACTGCTAGAGAATTTTCAAAATTTATGTATAATGGGCACATGATGTTCCCTTTTTAATGTAGAGTGACACATGGTAGGTTCAATTTGGCTTTGGAATTCTTCATTCATAGATTTATCTTAAAATGATTTTGTAGAAGTCTATTGATCCATTGAGTATCAAATCCTTTATATATCATTTCATGTCCAAATTTTTTTATGTCTAATAAGAATATGATATGTGGACTGCATAGTTCAAACATGTCTACCCCTACATAAAAAAACAAAGTGGCCAAAATAAATTACGTTAAGATTAGGAAATATTAAGGTCTCTACCAACAAATTTTGATTGGGGACACATGGCACCACAATTTGATTAAAACATTAGGGTTCACATTTGGTATTATTTAAACCTAAGGTTCATTTTTGGCATTGTACGTCAACCTTGTGAAAAATTTAAACCATGGACCTATCTTTGTTTTAATAGTCAATCTCACTTCTCAACTCAATATTTTATTCATAATATAACCTAAGCGATTTCAATGAATTCCTTTCCCTTATGCCATGAAACATAATAACATGGGTCAAATTTTGAAATGCAATCTCATTGAATGTGTTTTAAAATGGACCCATATCTTGGAGGCCATTGTGAAACAATATTACCTATATGGATAAAAAATTCCACATGGAAATCACTTTTAAGGCACGACATCATGGGGTCAAGCACAACCACAAAGTAAGACACATGGCGATCATATATTAGCTTCTGAATAACAAAGGTATTATTATTTCATGGTGGCTTTGTGGACCATTTGGAATATCAATTCCAAATTGTAAATCCATGGGTTCCATTTAAAACCCATTCAACAAAGTCACATTTCAAAACTTGAATCATGTGGGCCTAGATAGGACTCATAACAGTCCCATAGAATTATGGGGCACTTGTTTCAAAATAAAATGAGGTAACAGACCCATTAGCTTATAGATTTCAATTTATATTGCAATCAGGTCCACACCTTAAGCTAATTTATAACATAGAAGAAGCCACTTTTTTTTTAAAATTATATAAAGTGTGGCCACACATTGTATAGTGGACACAAAAGTGAACCTTTTAAAAGTAAGAAATATTGAAATGGTTGTCAAATTAGGCTATACGTATATAGAGGTGGCTCAATTATTAAGTGAACTATTATAACATCAATTTTCACCCTTGAAGAGGGTTATCCAAGCTCTCTCCAATTGAGCTACACTATGGGAACAACCCCAAGTTGTGGGTCACCTTTGATGGGGTTCAACCTCTAAAGAAGACCAACTTCCTCTTGATGGATCGCCTATACTAATGTTTTCACTGGGAAAGGGGATAGAAAGGGGGAAATGGCTCCTAATAAATCTAAAAGGTGATGCACTAAATAAAAATGGGAAACTTTTATAAGCTTGAACCCATACTAGATCAACACAAGATCATGCTAGCTCACACAACCTCAAAATCAATCTAATTGCATCAGTGTTTCATGGACTAGGTTTAGGTAGAACACTAATTCAGACTTGTAATAGCTTGAAAACACCCTAAAGGAGGTTAGAAATGAGGATAATGGATATGGAAGAATTTATTTCACAAGGCCATCATTCACAACTCACCAAACACAACTCCAAGGTAAGAGATAGGTAAAGAAAGTCTTTTATTGCATTAAGAGGTAGTTTTTAAAAATGCTTGACAAGGTTTAGCCTAATCAAGATGAGCATGTTTTAAAATATCTCAGAGAGTCCCCTACTCTTCAGGATCAAAGAGTCCCTATGAGAGTCTAGAATCTGAGAGAGAGTCCTTACAAATGGAAAGAATGGGTGATATAGAGAAAGGGGGAAGAGAGAAGAGGAAACAAGTTAACCAAGAATAATCAATGAGTTTCCACCTTTCAATGAATGATCCACCATCTTTTGATCAAATCAAGGTTAATACATCATAGACAAAATAGCCTTCTTTTGCTCTAATAGTCTTCAAGCTCTTTTCATTGGCTGAGAAATACACTGGAAGACAAGAATCTATTTTAGGATGATGAGTCATGATCCTACAATGAAAAAACCCTTAGAGATCCTAAAAATCTATTAAATGTTTCAACTACTTTCTCCAATCCCCAAAATTGCTCCTTAAACTTTTACGCCATCTTCCACTTAGATTCATTATGAGGACAAAGTCCTTATACATGTGGACTTGAAAGAGCCATGATCATGTCTGCTTCATTATGAGGACAAAGTCCTTATACTTGCTTGTCGAGGCTGTGGCTATATTGGAAAA
The DNA here is from genome assembly GCA_037957365.1 of Torreya grandis. Taxonomy (NCBI): domain Eukaryota; kingdom Viridiplantae; phylum Streptophyta; class Pinopsida; order Cupressales; family Taxaceae; genus Torreya; species Torreya grandis. Next base: position 44,108 of record JARHVA010006249.1, read on the forward strand.
TGAGACACTCCTTCATAATCACAAACCCACTCCTATTTCAATATTTTAGCACAAATATTCACTATAGATGAAAACCAATCCAAATTATTAGTTTTCCTATAGTCTTAATGTTGATGAAATGAAGCTTGTCAAGTGTTTGACCTTGCTTCGATAACAAGTTACCACCTTTTTGTCTATATTAGGTTTAAAAGACCTATTCTACCTCTGTGAAGCTCTAATGATGATGCTTGATCCCTAAAATATCCATTCTAGTTCAACTTGGATCATCTCGAAACTTGGTTTCTAGGCATTTACTTGCCTGGGTCAAAAACAACTTCATCAACCTCCACCAAAAGTTTCCTAGGCTTGCCTTTGTTCATTGGCCGTCAACTTATTGATTCGAGAATATAAAATTTAGACACTTGGCATCCTCACACTTGATCTGAGATCCATTGACTTTTTGACCTTGCTCGCACCATTGATCTTTCTCTATACAAATGAATGTGAGCCATAGATGTTTTAACAATTTAACATGCTTAAGACACTTATCACCTACACATTTGCTTTTAGGATCTACTGACCTTTTGACCCATCGCTCATTGTTGATCTTTGATTGCACAATTAAACACACACCATAGATCTGTTTGGGCCCACTTACTCAAATTATCCATCGCATGATGTTGATCTTTGATGCACAATCGAATGCACTCTATCGGATCTACTTGGACCCATTGACTTGTTAGATTGTTGCTCACCATTGGATCTTTTGATCCGATTGGACGTAGACCATTGGATCTTTAGGACATTTGAATTTAAACAGCTATTTCATGAAGCTTAAATTTGATGTCTGTGCACACATCCCACTCTTTAAGGATTTTTAAATCCAAACAGTTCATTACTTTAGATTTAACTTGATGTCCTCAAGCACATTTCATTTTGCTTATTCAATTTTGAGGACTTAGATCTTGAGATAGACAACTCATCAAGACATGAGCTTTTTTAGAGAATGTTTATGGGACCAAAATCATCATGTCCATGCATTCCTTTGGCTCTGATCGACCTCCCAAGTGCATATATCAAATGTGCAACTAGACCGATCTGCTCATTCTTGCAAGACATGTGATGATGATCTTGCTCTTTTAGGCTTGTGCAAGTCATTTCAAGGCTCAAAATGAGTTTATGGGACTTGTGAAACTTGCTTTATGTCCAAAAAGGTCATGATCACCATGAAAACCTGTTGATCCTTTTCACCTTGCAATCCTAGACTTGCTTTTAAGCCATTTGATCATTTGGTCAATCAGGAACTCTACTCAGCTGATCTATCCACATCCAATCAAAAGTTTCTTATGGGGGTCAAATTTGCCCAACATGAACCCTAGAGAAAATCTTAGGTCTTAGGAAATATTAAAGTAGACACTAGGGGATTCAACCTAATCTAAATTAATGATTATTATCTACATGAATTTTCACTTTTAGTGTGATCAATCAGAATGCTCCACATAGTTTATTTGGATTGCTTCACATTCAACAAAGTCACGAGTTTATTTAGCTTTTTTTGTGTGTGTTTACAATGAACTTCATGGGTAGGTTTATCAAATTTGCTATATATTTGTTGCACGGGTCTTCACCACTATGTAATATGTTTTATTATTTCCATTGGTCCGCTTGCTTTCTTGCACATTAATTACGTGGCCATTATTATTAAATCAGATTAAAACTCAACATTATCTATTTAATTTTCATTTTTTGTAAGTGATTAAAAAAGTCAGATGGAAATCAATCCTAAGGCACAGGATCATGGGGTCAAAGACATCCATATGATAAGGCACGGGATCATGGGGTCAAACACATCCTATATTAGATGCAAAGTAACATAGGTATTATTGTTTCACAGTGGTGTCTAAAAAAATGTAGATCCATTGGAATATCAATTGTAACCTATAAATCCATGACTTTGATTCAAAACATATTCAATGGGGTTGTATTTCAAAACTTGAATCTTATGCTTCTAGAGGGGATGCATTGGTATCCCATGAAATCACGCAACACTTATTTTGAAATAAAGTGAAGTCGTAAATTTGTTAACTTATGGATTCTACATTATATTATGATTGAATCTACACCTTACTAACCAAATTATAACATAGAAGAAGTCGTTATTAACAAAAACTTATATAAAGAGAGGTCACAAATTATATAGCTAAAACAAAAAGAAACCTTTTCAAATTAAATTTTTTTGAAATGACCACTACTTTACATTATATGTATAGAGGTAATGTGATTATAAAATAAATCCTTAAAAAAATATTAAATTCTAAAAAAATATTAAATTTTAAGATATATTAAAATGGTAAGTGAAAAATTTAACCTAATCTACAACAATGATTATTATCTACACGACCCAATTTAATTAAAGCCCAAACTTAGAAGGGTCACCAAACAAATCAAACTTGAAATACACTAACAATTGTGATTGCTATCTCCCCACTTCAAAAGTGGCAAAGGCAACTGAATGTGCACGGCATGTCATTGTACCTGTTTAATGCTAACATGGTCATTGTTGCCCTTGTGACTACAAGAAAATCTAATGTCATTTAAATCACAAGAACGACAATGTCCAAATTGTGACGCATTTGTGGGACAAAATTCTTAATTTCATAGTGGTCAATATTTTTTAACTTTTGATTACATGCGATAAACATTGTACAAGGCCTCCTTTTATTTTAATAAAATAATAAAAGAATAATACCAAAAGTCAATAAATTTGACGTAAACATTTTTTCTCGTTTTTTATTTCAAAGAAGATTTAAATTTTTCAAAGAAATTAAGATGGATGTTCTGGTCGCTGCCACCATATAGACTAATTTCAAATATCATTGGACTCATTATATATTTCATTTACAATAGAAGCGAATACATAAATCGCAGATGGCACTGACAGTACATATGCCAAGCAAACCAGATTGGTTGAGTTCTCGTGCTGACTAGCACCACAAAACTTTGGTGTCACCCGTAAAACTCATCTTGTACGACTCTTGCATTTTCTGTCACCTCTCTTAACTAATCATTAGCATTTCCACCCTCTGTGCTAACTAGCTGTTCAGTCTGATTCTATTGAAGTTTCCCATACCCCTACATATAGAGACCATGCAATATTTCTTTGTTTTCTTTTCTCCTTGTGCTTATCAAGATATTCAAGATTTCCTGTTAGACATTACTTTACCAATATGATTACATTTTTCTTGCAATTTTCTACGCTTCATTCAGCGATATGAATACATTTTTCTAAGATTGCAAGTGTCTAGGGTCGTTTCTGATGGCAGAGATGGCATATATGATTCCTGGCATGTACCCCAATATGGTCAGCAGCAAACATATCCAGAACTCCATCTGTAATATCATCAACCATTTATATTAATTATCCAATATTGTCAGTAGCAGACATATCCAGTACTCCACATACAATATCATCAACTATTAAATAAAACGAAGGAAAACAAAACAATATAAAAATATATACATGAATGAGTATTTAATATTAGTATTAGATAGGGTTTGTTTCATGGCAGCCAAATTTTAAGAAGACTCCCACGGGAGGCACAGTAGGGCCAATAAATTGTCGATGATGTTTGCAGTGCCCTCCCTCATTATAAAGTAAATTTTATCGCCAGGCAAAAGCGTTTAACAAAATTAAAAAACACACAAAGCGGGTGATATTTGAGTTTGGGAGAGCTTGCTGGAAGGTAGCTAGAGGAGTCTGCTCTTTTTCATTATAAAATAAACTTTATAAATTTTATCTTCAGATAAAAATGTTTAACAAAATAAAAACATACATAAAGCTGATAATATTTGAATTTGGGACAGTTTGTTGGAAGGTAGTTAGAGGCGTTCGTGCTCTCTTTCATTATAAAATAAACTTTATAAATTTTATCTTAAAATAAAAAGATTTAACAAAATAAAAACATATATAAAGCTGATAATATTTGAATTTGGGAGAGCTTGTTAGAAGATAGCTACAGGAGTTTGTGCTCTCTTTCATTATAAAATAAACTTTATAAATTTTATGTTTAAACAAAAGCATTTAACAAAATAAAAACATACATAAAACCAGTAATATTTGAGTTTCGGAGAGCTTGCTGGAAGGTAGCTAGAAGAGTCAGTGCTCTCTTTCATCATAAAATAAACTTCATAAATTTTATTTTTAGAGAAAAACATTTAACAAAATAAAAACATACATAAAATCCATAATATTTGAGTTTGGGAGATCTTGCTGGAAGGTAACTAGAGGAGTCAGTGCTCTCTTTCATTATAAAATAAACTTTAGAAATTTTATCTTCAGACAAAAGCTTTTAACAAAATAAAAACAAAAAATAAAACCAGTAATATTTGAGTTTGGGAGAGCTTGTTGGAAGGTAGTTAGAGGAGTCTTTATTAGTATAATGACCCATGACTTGTGCAAAAGAGAAGTTATGTAACCAAATCGGTATGGATGGGGGACACCTGTATTTAAAGTATAAAAGCCTTAGTTCTATCACATTCGAATATTTTGTAGGAACTCTAAAAAAATATAACTGACATTATTGAAAGGAAAGAAATGTCCTTTTAAGAGTTACAATATCAAGGGCATTTGTTATATTTTAGTAGATAGATTATAGTGTATGAGTCCACTTTATATTTTTATTATGTAAGAGTCATTTAACTATATTTCAAATATAAAATGTAAATACCATATTTCTTACAAGATTTGAAGTTGTGACCTCCCTTTTTATTAATAAAACAGTACACAATTTTTTTATAAATTTGAGAAATTATTATATATATATATAATAAATTTTTAATGGGTGAATAAACTAGTACAAATATCTTAAATATATTTATCTGAGAAATATCTTAAGATATTAATCTTAATATTTTTATCTTAAATTCTTTACATATTACAATTATTTAAAATTTCATTACCTATTTCACAAATTTCTCATTAATTAGTGATAAATTTTGTCAATCTAACTTTACCAATGTATTAAATTCAAAACATTTTTTTTTGGAAAAAGAGAGACCCTAAACTCTATCATATGGTTAAAATATTATGATTTTAAGATATTATTATTTTAAGATTTGAATTTTTCCAAAAAAAATAAAAATAAAATCTAAATGACTATCAAATCGACATCTAATTTAAAATTAAAAGTAAAAGTAAACCCATTTAATATATTACAACACATCACCACCTCCAAATATCATTAAAATACCTATAAAAGTAATTAACTATTCTTTAATATTTAAAATGCACAATTATATCCTTAAAAAGTGACGAAACATTCATTCAACGTTGTAAGCAAAAGATTGGCTTACACACTATGTAAAAGAGTTCTAACGAATATGTCAAGAAGTGTCGCAAATCCTTATATTTATATAAATATAAAGAACTAATTTTATATTGGATGGATGAGCATGTTTGTTTTTTAAATTTCTTATTATTGTTGTTATTATTTTTAGTTTTTAAAATATAATGTGACTTTAAAAAGTTTAAAATAGATTTTTATAATAACTATTAATATTAAAGATTTAAGGGGAGAAAATTTTATGTTGGTTTTTAAATATGTATGGAGGAGTGTTATGCATTTATTCGACCTCTATTTTATTGTATAATGTGGAGTAGAATGTTTATGTTGTATCATCTCACATTTATTCGGGGTAAATAATTAGACTTCTATTTTATCGTACAATGTGGAGTAGAATGTTTATTTCTTTTGTTTTTATTAACTCATTATTTAATTTGCAAGCTATAAATGTAATATAAAAAAAAAGAAAATTATGTACAAATTTTTTAATCATTTACGTTTTTAAAAATTGTATGTTTTTAATATTTTTATTTTTACATAAAAATTTAAATTTATATAAGTTAAAAGGTTTAATTTGTGGTGACATATAAACGTAATATACCATGATCTGTATATTAATAGGCTGATGTTATAACTGATATGATTATTGATTAGTTGTAGTTGTAAATGGGTATATTTTCTTGCTTGACCTCTTCTCTCTTCTTACGTGGCTTAAAAAATCACAAATTATTTTCTTACAACAAACTTTTAAAATTGCTTCAAAGTAAAATATTGTTTCTATGATTCTAAAATCCTCATTGTTAGGAACTTGGAGTACAATTGATTACTTTTGTATAAGCAACTAAACACAGAATTAAACCAGAAGTAATAAGTAACTAGAAAATATGAAATAGCACATAATAGGAGATACAAGAAACAACCAATCTTGTATTAAACTCTTCCAGAATACAATGAAAAAATCACACTCTTCCACACCTCTTGGGTGTACAGTATTTCTCTCTCAAGAGTTCTCTCTCACACTCAATTACAATCAACTCAATAACCGAGTTGTTATTCCATTCTCTTTCCTTAATTACAATACATGCCTCATGGGTCCAAGGCATAATATAATTAGAAACACAGACACAAGACTTAAATTAGTCTTTACATGCAAACACTCTGTCCTCCTAAAATTAGAACAAATCTAATTCTAGAAACGCATGCAAACGCACGCACATAGGTGACCGACGCCGGTCGCTGTCGGTCTGCATATGACTGATGTCGGCCGATCCCTGACCGATGTCGATCAGTTCTGATCCATGCCTAACTGATGTCGGTGATACTGTCGATGTCGATTCCCTGTCAACCAATGTCGGTTACTGGTTAAGTCCAACAACCTCCTTAAGATCTCAATAGTGAAGTTTTTAGCTCCACAACTCAAAAATCTCCCACTTGGAGATAAACAACTGCACCTGTACCTGTACAGCAACATCCTCTGTCTTGTTACTCTGGTTTCCATCTCCATCTTCAAGTTCAATCTTGAAGACCAACAAAAGTTGAATGAAGATTCAACTTCTCCTTTGTTACCGGCTTTGTTAACATATCTACAGGGTTCTTATCCATATGGATCTTTTCCAGCTTCAACTGTCCATCCTCCAATACCTGTCGAATGAAGTGGTACCTAAGTTGTATATGTTTGGTTCTTGAATGAAAGGCTAAATTCTTTGCTAAATGAATTGCATTTTGACTATCATTGTACAATTTGCAACTCTCTTGCTTCTTTCCCAACTCTTCCATGAACCGAATCATCCATATCATTTCTTTGCTTGCCTCTGTGACTGCAATATATTCTACCTCTGTAGTAGATAGGGCAACAACCTTCTGCAACTTTGAAATCTAGCTAATCGTTGTTCCATCAATAGTGAACACATATCTTGTGGTGCTTCTCCTGCCATCCAAGTCACCTATCATATCTGAATCTACATACCCATGTAGAGAAGTGTTTGACCCTCCATAGCATAAATGCCTACTGTTGGTCCCTCTCAGATATATGAGAATCCACTGAACTGCTTTCCAGTGCTCCTTTCTTGGATTGGCCATAAACTTGCTGACAACTCCCACTGCTTGGGCAATATCAGGTCTAGTACATACCATAGCATACATCAAGCTCCTAACTTCTAAAGCATATGGAACTTTACTAATGTACTCAACCTCAACATGTGATTTAGGACATTATTCTTTACTCATCTTGAAGTGTCCAGCCATAGGTGTGCTTACCAGTTTTGCATCCTGCATATAGAACCTCTCCAACACCTTATTCACATAATCCTCTTGAGACAAAATTAGCCTGTGATTTTTCCTGTCTCTCTTAATACTCATGCCAAGGATTTTTTTTGCTGCTCCTAAATCCTTCATGGAAAATGTGTGAGCTAATTTTACCTTTAGCTCAGTAATTTCTTGCATGTGTGAACCTGCAACAAGCATATCATCTACATACAACAATAGGATAATATAATTACCATTATCCAATCTGGTAAAATAAACACAATGGTCAGATTGACATTTACTAAAGCCATGCTCTGTCATAAACCTATCAAACCTTAGATACCATTGTCTTGGAGCTTGCTTAAGACCATATAAGCTTTTCTTCAACCTGCACACAAGTTTCTCGTTACCTATGACCTCAAAACCTTTCGAATGTTCCATATATATCTCTTCATCCAAATCTCCATGAAAAAATGCTATCTTAACATCAAGCTACTCAAGATACAAATCATCAATAGAAACTAAAGACAATACAGTCTGAATAGAAGTCATCTTTACTATAGGAGAAAAAATTTCACCAAAATCAATACCTGGTTTCTGTGTAAATCCCTTTACTACTAACCTGACCTTATGTCTCATCTGTCCATTCTCTCCTTCTTTTAACCTGTATACCCATTTATTTTTTAGTGCTTTCTTTCCAGCTGGCAACTCAATTAAATCCCATGTTTGGTTCTCTTCTAAGGAATCAATTTCCTCATTCATGCCATGCTCCCACTGTTTCCTAGATTCTACCTAAATTGCCTCATCAAAAAAATTTGGTTCTCCACCATCAGTTAGCAAGACGTAGTATAAAGAAGGAGAATAACGAATTGAATGTTTACTTACCCTTACAGTCCTCCTTATGGGCATTTGAGACTCATTCACAGCTTGCTGTCTGCCCAAATTTTGTTTTGTCAGTGACCAATTTCGGTCATCTCTCTGTCTGTACCCAACCGACATCGGTCTCTACCTGACTGACATCGGTCTCTGCTTGACCGACGTCGATTACTGTCTGACTGACGTCGATTCTTGTGTGACCGATGTCGATTACTGTCTGATCAATGTCAGTTCCTGTGTTTTCTTGTGACTGATGATTTTTACCTGCGAGCTCATTTTAGATCATTACCTCATCCAAATCAAGATTGTCCTACTCAAAATTATTCAGCCTCTTGAGTTGATCACTGTACATCACCTTCTCATTGAAAACTACATCACGGCTTCTAATAATTTTGTTAGTTTCTAAATTCCACAACTGAAATCCAAAATCTCTAAATCCATAACCAATGAAAGTGCATTGTATGGATTTAGAATCCAGCTTCTTTCTATTTTCTTTATCAACATGCACAAAAGCTTCAGAACCAAAAACTCTGAGAATTGAAAGATCTACCTTTTTACCAGTCTAAACCTCTTCTGGAATTCCACCATCTAGTGCAGTAGAAGGTCCTCTGTTAATCAGGTAAATCGTAGTATCCACAGCTTCTACCCAAAACTTTAAGGGCAAATCAACATGCAAACTCATACTCCGTGCATGCTCTATTATTGTTCTATTCATCCTTTCAGTAACTTTATTTTGTTGAGGTGTCCTTGGAACCATCCTTTCCCTGCGTATTCCACTCATAGAATACTAACTGTTAAATTTATTACTACAGTACTCACCACCATTGTCAGATCTAAGGCACTTCAATCTCAAACCTATTTCATTCTCAACCAAAGCTTTCCATTTCTTAAATGTGTCAAAAACATCATATTTCCTCTTTATTTAATAAACCCATACCTTTCTTGTAGCATCATCAATGAAAGAAACATAATACTGTGATCCTCCAATAGAAGCTACTTGAACTAGTCCCCACACGTCTATGTGAACAAGCTCCAACTTGTGCTCCTTCTTTGTTGACCCAATTTTGAGAAACCTCACTTTCTTCTATTTCCCAAAAATACAGTGCTCACAAAAATTTAGATTTATGCTTTTCAAATCTGAAAGATTACCTTTTGACTTAAGAACATTCATTCCCTTCTCACTCATGTGACCAAGCCTATAGTGCCACATATTTGCATCTACATCTAAAGTAGATAAAATAGAAGGAGAATAATCAGTAACACAAGTAGATAGATAAAGTGTACCTACTCTCTTACCTCTTGCTAATACAAGTGCACCCTTGGAAACTTTCCATGATTCAGCTGTGAGAGTTACTGTGCAACCCTTATCACCCAAATTTCTTGTAGAAATCAGATTTCTCTTCAAGATGGGTACATGCATGACATCTTTCAACACCCATGTGTTGCCATTCTACAATTTCAGCTGCACTTTTTCTTTGTCAACAATTTGAAAAGGCTCACCATCCCCTAAATAAACTTTTCCAAAGTCTCCATGGACATAATCATTGAAAAATTCTCTATTTGGGGTTGCATGGAAAGAAGCACTAGAATCTAAAACCCATGATTCTACTTGACTATCCAAAGAAAATATAAGAGCATCCTGTGCAACATTACCTGTAACATTTGCTTCCTTATTACCTTCATGCTGATTTTATTTGTTATCCTTCAACCAGCAATCTTTCTTTGCATGCCCTTTCTTTCCACAATTCCAACAGGTTATTCTGCCATTTCTGGATTTGGATCTCCTTCCCATCTTTGACCTTGATTTCCCTTGCTTGCCCTTCTCTCTTTGCCTTCCCCTGCTTTCAATACTTAAAGCATTACCTGATGTTTCTCCTGTGCTTTTCCTGTGAATTTATTCATTCAAGATTACACTAACAACATCATCAACTTTCAATATATTTGAAGCAGATGCAGTATTACTTACCGCCATTACCAAGCTGTGACAACTTTCAAGTAAAGAGCATAAGATTAAGAGAGCCTTAATTTCATCATCAAAAACTATTTTGACTGAATTTAATTGATTTATAATTTCATGGAAATCATTAAGATGACTATATACAGATCCACCTTCCTACATTTGCAAACTAAATAATTGCTTCATAAGATATACCTTATTCAAAGCTGAGGGTTTTTCATATAAGTTTGCCAGAGTATCCATTAACTCTACCATTGTCTTTGCCTGTGATAAGTTAGAAATCACAGAAGATGCCAGGCTCAACCTTATAGATCCAAGAGCCTTTCTATCAAGAACATTCCATTCTTCATCTTGCATATCTATGGGCTTACTTAAAACCCCACCCAATGGTAAAAATAGATCTTTCTGATACAGATAATCCTCTATCTGCATCCTCCATAATTGATAATTCTTGCCATTGAATTTCTCCATTCTTAGCTTACTTTCTTCTGCCATTGCTTTGCTCCCACTCAAACAAAAACCCTTGTGAGTGAACCTGTAATCAACAATCACTAACCCGCTCTGATACTAATTGTTAGGAACTTAAAGTACAATTGATTACTTTTGTATAAGCAACTAAACATGAAATTAAACCAGAAGTAATAAGTAACTAGAAAATATGAAATAGCATAGAATAAGAGATACAAGAAACAACCAATCTTGTATTAAACTCTTCCAGAATACAATGAATAAATCACACTCTTCCACACCTCTTGGGTGTATAGTATTTCTCTCTCAAGAGTTCTCTCTCACACTCAATTACAATCAACTCAATAACCAAGTTGTTATTCCCTTCTCTTTCCTTAATTCCAATACATGCCTCATGGGTCTCTTAAATAGGATCCAAGGCATACAATAATTAAAAACACAGACACAAGACATAAATTAGTCTTTACATGCAAACACTATGTCCTCATAAAATTAAAACAAATCTAATTCTAGAAATGCAAGCAAATGCACACACATAAGTGACCGACACTGGTCATTGTCGATCTGCATATGACTGATGTCGGCCAATCCCTGATCGATGTCAGTTGGTTTTGATCTAGGCCTGATCGATGTCAGTGATACTACCGATGACAGTTACCTATCAACCGATGCCGGTTACTGGTTAAGTCTAGTAACCTCCACAAGAGCTCAATAGTGAAGCTTTTAGCTCCACAACTCAACACTCATACCTTATCTCCATATGTGTATAATTTCATAGAAATTTTCCTCTTAATCAAATCACATCACAATGTTCCACTATTATCTATATATCATTTCCACTTAAGTCTAATATGATTTAACCTAATAAAACAACAAAGCAAACTTAATTGGTTATAAAAAATATTATAAAATCAACATTAAATGAAAAGAGGTGGTTTTATATGAATTTATGATTTGATATAAATCTTGAGACATTCATCAAGGATGGATGGGTGGATACAGGGTAATGGGGACAAAAGGGGTGCTCAAAGTACCATTTAAAAATAATAATAATAATAATAATATTTGAACTTGGAGAGACCTTTAAAGATATTTATATATATATATATATATATTTAATAATAATGTAAGAAGATGAATTGTGGTATTTTGAATGTAATTTTTAAATATATATATTTTAAATATATAAATGATAAATTTTGATGCATTTCTGATAATGATATATCATTTTTTATAAAAAAATAAGTAGATTGTGTAGACACATAATATTTTAAAACTTTATCAATTACTGATACTTTATATCTTTCAAGAACCTATCGAGTCTCAATCTATTTGAGTGCATGTTTTAAGAGGTACACCAAAAAAGGGGTGGTCAGATCATTGGGGCTTCATAAGATTGGTTCCTTATTACCACTTGCTATCTACACACTCATCTTCTAAAAACATACCCCTAAACTTTGTGTCCTATTTTGTACCCTTTGCTAGTCATTTACCACATTCATTAGCCCTTCCCTAACCTAAAACCTCTTTTGACAGTTTACGTTACAATGTTAGATCCATCGACCTTGTAATCTTATTGATAAAACTTATTAGGGTCTAGGTTAGTCCCTGGTTGATCTAGTCCATGACCTAATTTATTTTTGTCAAATAATAATAATAGGTTGACTGGGTCGACCTTGTCAGCCTAAACTTTTAGAAAGGATTATGGTTAAATCTTTCTATATAAATACATCCATTTCACCATTTCTAAGAAAAGAGAAGAAGAAGTAAAATATATTATGCATATATTTATCCACCATTCTACTTGAGGAGCAATCTTAGGGTTTCATACTTTCTTTAGAGATACGGGTCTTGTCTTGTGGAAAAGCCTTTTGGATTCAATGATAGGTTTTGTAGCCTAGATCTAATTTATCTTTGTCATCCTTACATACCATAATAACCTCTTTTGAAGCACCTTGGCCAAGGGAGAGCTTGAGGCTCGGTGGGATTGTCATCAAAGGTAAATATTCCTAACTTTATTCCTCCTTTGTAAGAGTAGATATATATGTATTTTCACTTCTCTTTCATCTATTAGAATTTCATATACATTGATGTGAGTATATGTCTTCTATACATGTTTAAGTTTGATTTTTATTACCCCCAATTTGTACCACAAGATTTGGTGAGCACTAGATTAGACTTTGTTTTACTTATTATTAGTTTAGTGAATATGAAAACATAAAACCTAGTTAGGGTTATTGCATAGTTTTACTTAACTGGAGGCTTTATAACCCTCCCTAGTGATTTTATTATGGTAAGAGATCCCTTGGATAGGTCTAGTGGATACATCTTGGTCATGATCCCAAATATCTAATGTATCCATAATTAGAAGTGTAAGTAGGATTTATCTTATCTGAGCTAGGATTGATTTATAGATCTATTGCATTTTCTATTACATACATTCTGATGAACCTGACAAGAATTCTAACCCTTGTAGGTTTTCTTTCATGCTTTCATTTTTATCATCTTATTATATCTTTCTATATTTTTAATCCTGTATCAAACCAATTGGTATAGTTCTAACTTTCCATGTGTAGTTTTAACACAGTCATATCAAAATGACTTGGTTTTGTCTATGTAATTCTTCATCAGATACAAGTTATTGGATCAAACAGGTTAACATAGTATTCCTTTTTAGTTCCTTATAAGCATAGAGATTCATATAGGTCAACTTTTTCATCTTATTCTCTTTGCCAACAAACAAGTCAACAAACTACATCAAACAAGTTGACTTTGTCATTTATTTTTCTTTAACACACATGGTTTTACAGAACTAGGTCAAACCAATCAACTTGGTTTATAAAATTTGAAAGTAGAATTTAAGGTAATTTAGCATAAAATTTGTAATCTTAACCATATTCAATCCCACCAAGATTCTTCTCTTTCTTTTCTCTATCATTTCATTACTTTCTTCAGTTCTATTTTGCACAAGTTAGAAACCTTTAAAACTACAACCCTATAGCCAACTAAGTCGACCTAGTCGACTTAGTTCTATAATCTAGCTTTTGTCTAAGAGACATAGTTGACCCATTCGACTCTAGTCTTTAAGACCTTGCTTTTGTAAAATAGTAGCAACCTAGTTGACTTTATGTTGTACTACTTATATACAATGTTACATGAACTAATTCTATACTATTTTTGATCAAGGCATTAATAATTATTTACTAGTAATTAATTCACACTTCCTTTTATAATTATTTACATGCTTAGAGTAACTCACATAATCTAAATAGGTGGTTTTTCAAATTATCATTTAGTTACACTATTTTAATCTTTTGCACACACTACCAAACCACACAATATTTAAAATGCATTTAAAGACTTGTCTTCCCAAGGCCTACCTACTTGGATTTCATTACCAAGGGGGAAGTTAACTTGGTTTTCTAGCTAAGTATAAATATATGGTAAATGGTATATATTGGCAAAGCACCTGACACCCTTATCATTATGAGATTGTGAAGTGAGGGGGTAGGCCCTAATACCAAGCTAGTACCATTGCCAAAATAGATCTCTTTCAGCCCAAACATCCTAAAACCATCCATAAGAGGAAGGGTAGAAGGTCTAGAAGTTTTTAATTTTGCAAATGATTAATAAGAGAGCATGGCCAAGTAGTTACACATGAAGACAAGGAGTTTTTTTTGCTCACAAGAGAATATTCTCTCTCAAGCCTAAGTGCAACACATTTAGTTCCCTATTTCAACCAAATTTTATATCACACTTAAATAAATACTTTCTAATAATCTAATAAGACTTAGGATGAACACTTAGCGTTTATTTTTTAGTTGATTGCTTGCTGTCTAATCATTGTGTGTTGTATTACAAAAAAATGCATTGGATAGCATTGATGCAAGGTTTTGTGTTGTGTGTCTCAATTGAATCACTCAAATGGATTCAATTATTTGTGTGTTTGCTTTCATTCTTTCTTCACTTATATTTCAAAAAAAATCCCTATTTTAGCACACTATCATTTTGATCGATATAGTCTCTTACAGATTGTATTTTACCCCTATCAATAGTACATAATAGATTTATATGATTGTGTATTATTCTCAGACTGCTTTACCTCCTAGTTTATAGTATTTAGTCAACTTTTATGACTATGTATCCTTATTAGCTTATTTTATCCCATCTCTATAATACAAAATCAACTTGTATGACTCTGTACTCTTCTCTGGCTACTGAATTATAATAGATAGTTAACCTATTCAAATTTATATCCTTTTTCTCCCTTTTCTTTAACATCATCTTAGTCTTCCTTAATCTTTTTCCTTCATCATGAACTTCCTATTTGAGGAAAACACTGAGTTAAACTCAATAGATATGATGAAATTTACCAACCCTAATAGTTTTCACATAAATAGCTTGTGGCACCTCCCCTAGATGAAAGTAATGTGCATGTGGCCACTCACACTACCAACTATGGGACCCATCCTCATTCATATTTAGTTTGAAACCCTCTCTTCTCCTTAGAATATTAGCTTGAATTAGAATATACTTTGAAAATGATTTTCTTCATTAATAAATTTCCTCAACATCAAGGAAAATATCCTTCTACTATTTACTATCTTATGATAAATGGTCAAATCGAGGAGCACCATTAACCTTCCCCCACATTCTCACATGGATTTGGGGACAATAGTTTATTTTCCTCTCAACCTCTTCCTTCTCTTTTAACCCCTTCTCATACTATGACCTCTTCCTATTTAATTTCCTCCACCTCCATGCCAAGTATCTCTACTAATATGGTGAGTTCTATATCTATTGGGCCTCTTCTAAGACTTGATCTTCTTAATTATTCCACTATTGTATCATTTTATATCTATGATAATCATGCCTCTAGTGCTACTTCTTCTCATCCCTATCCTAGTGCATATTTTGCCACACAATAAATCCTTCTACTAGTGCCTAATCTACTAACAATTCCTCTCAAGATACTAATAGCACACATGATACCACTCATAGTGTTACCCAATCCACTAATACCAATGTTAATGCTTCACATACTATAAATACCACCACTTAAATCTATCAACTTTTGTTACAAACTCTTAACCAAATAAACACTTTTCAAGCCAATAATGTCAACCAAATAATGTAAATTCAAAATCATCTTATCCATCTCCAAAATCACTCTTAATAGGTTCCATGGGGAACACATAACCAAAATTCCTCCCTCCCCCACCCCCACTTCGTCTTCGATATTCCCATGGTAATCTCATCCCTCAACCTCCTCTTGCTAACAAAACAATCAAACACATTTGAAATGAACCCCTTATACCTCAAATTTATAACATAGATATAAGAGGTATCACCCCTACCATTAGTTATAATGGGTCAACTAATCCTACCCTACACTTAAAAACATTTGGAAATCTATACAAAGATTGGGTCAAGTTAAACACTTTTTTTGTTACCAAGCTATTAACAAAAAAACTCTCTAGAGATGCTTTATAATGGTATAACCAGCTCAAATATCATTTGATCACTAGTTTGGAAGATTTATTTAATGATTTAGTACAATAATTTCAAACTAGTGACCTCCCTGAAAATACCTTGGCCCATTTTATTAATTGTAAGAAAACTGAGATGGAAACTGCACAAGCTTTCATCAAATAGTGGAAGACCTTGTCTAACAAATGTGAACATAATATTACATATGATAACCTATTTCATCTATTAACCAATGCCCTCTATCTCAAATTTCAATATTGGGTCTAGACTCTCTCTTCATTAACTTTGAAAGAGGCCATTGGCTAATCCAAGTGCCAAGATTTCCTCATGCATCAATTTAAGTGATACCAACCGTCTATGGGCACTTGCATGCTAATAAAAAATAAAAATCATGATGATAATAATGATGGTGTCATCAATTCTTATGATAAAATTCATAAAATTCAAGTTATTGTTCCTAACAAGGCTTTAGAACAAGCTTCCCTTCCCAACCACATCCCTAAACCTCATTTATCTTCAATAAGTAACATCAATGTTTATAAAACTTTATCCTTAGCAGAGTTAAAAAATCATCTCGCAAGGCCTCTTCCATGATATCTTGATCCCACTCATCCCATAATACCATGGTACAATCCAAATAAATTCTATTGGTTTCATGCTAGTTGGGGTCATTCTCATGAGACTTGTAGGTAATTGTGTAATTTGGCTATGGATTTACTCCTTTGTCCTAATTTTGACCATGATTTTATATTTTATAAATATTAATATTCCTATGACATTACCTTCAAATCCCATGAAACACAAACTAAAAAATCAATCTTTGAACCAGGACAATGCTCATTTGGCCATCTACAAAGATCCTCTACCAAATCACCAAGGCAACAATGATAAGCCTACTCATTCTACCAATAACATTGAAAATCTTATAGACCCATCTCCTAAAGAGAATTTGGTCAACATGACTAATATGTGAAGGGTAGTTTCCTTCATTTATTCTCATCCCATCCACACTCATTAATCATCTTACACTTTCTATGTTATTTGATATTCTTCCCCAACTCACTTAACAGAGTTGGGGTAAGACAACCTTATATCATTTAATGACCAATTCAAATACCTCCATTAGATAACACTTTTCATACCATTTATACCACTCCTCCAACCTCTTTATCCATCACAAAAGATAGTCCAACTTATATTACTACTTCTTCAAATTTATCTCAAACCAAACCTATGTCAACTACCCCATCCTCTTAAGATAATCAAAAAACTTATCCTCTAATTAAACCTCCTGCTTATTATCAACATAATTTTACATGAACTTTATCTCCTCATTTCAAGGAGATCCTTTGACACTATGCACATCTTTCCAACAATCCCCTTATGGGTTACAATGAATAGGATCCTATCATGGAACTTATTAATCTCCCATCTCAAATCCCATTTCTTGAAATCATGTAAACTTCTTCAAATCATCATAATCATCTTATGCAAATCCTATTCAAAATGAACATCCCTCATCCTACCCTAGTAGGACATGAATCCACCTTATTTGTATCATAAGATATAATTTTACAATAGTGCGAAGAGATGTCCATATACATTGCCAAAAAAATGGAAACTACTCTCTTCCTCAAATTCCCCATTACTTCTATGATTCCCAATGAGATTATGCTTCGTGTAGATGATCATCCCCTTTTTATCAACATCTAAATTGGTGATATCCAAGTCAATCTTGCCTTGATTAATGAGGGTTCATGTACTTATGTTTCCTCTCTTAATTTTATTAAAACCCTTAGATATTATGCATGTAATCTCAAGTTTGCACATAACACATATCAAGGCTATGAACAAAGGTAAATGCCTCCCTTTCACTATTTGAGTGAAGATAATGATCTATAAATTTCCTCTATCCTATAACATTTTTCTTGGGAGGCCATGGAATCATTGCATGAGAGCAGTACCTCTTCCACTTGCCAATGTGTCAAATTTCCTTACAATAGTGAAATCTATAGGATTTAATGTGACACTAACCCTTGGAATTTAAAATAATTCTTATATAGTGCTGTATTCAAAATTATAACATCTGAACCCTTATCGAGTGTTCAATTTCATGACTTGTAATGATTTAACTTTCCTATCAATTCTACACGTGGTTACCATGGTCACCCCAAACTCATCAGGAATATACCAACCAACCTCTTAGATTCATATGATGATGAGCCTTATGAGATCAATCTCAAGATAAAAACCTTAGATCTCTCTTTTCATCTCATTTGTCATCTTCCACCTTCTCTTATTTCCATTCCCATTAACCACCTAGTGATGATATACCCATTGTCTTAAGTAAGAATTGGGACTCCATTCATCACACCACATTTGATGATAAGGTTATACCTACCTATGCTATTGATATTCATACACCTAACTATGATGATGGTTATGTTGAGTATTATCATTGATTTCAATGGTACATATTACATAAGTTTGATGTCATTGAGAGAGTGTGCCTAGTTGGTAGTATGTTGATGTGACAAAGGGCATTGATAGAGTGTTTTCAGTAAAGGATGTTGTCATGAAAGAGAATTTTAAGGCAACTAATGCCTTATGGTTATATGAAGGTATAGGTATTTGAGTAACCTAAGACTATTCATGGAATGTAAATTCCTTGTGAGAAGATATGTGTTGGAGGTTTGTCAATGATGTCTCCAAAATGTCCAAAGATGTTGATAAGGTGTCATCTGTGTTAGAATGACAATGGCAAAGTGTTCCTCAATGTTCTTCATTATTATTGCATAGTTATTCAGTGTTTAACTTGTATATGAATTTAATGGATGACATTGATGGTATAGACATGTTTTAGAGACCATATGGGGTGTTATGAATGCTTATAATGCTTATGGAAGTGAAGAAAATTCATCAAAATAGTCATATGAATGTTTAAGCTCAAGTAATCATCTTGACAGATAAAGCTAAGTGGGTGGATTGATGATTTAATATTTCACACATGTGAAGGTTTTATGATAATTTTGATACATGGATGTATTATCCTATGAAAGCTGATCTTGTGGTTCAAATTTTAGGTCATGAGGTTGAGTGTATCAAAATTTATTA
The DNA here is from genome assembly GCA_037957365.1 of Torreya grandis. Lineage (NCBI taxonomy): Eukaryota > Viridiplantae > Streptophyta > Pinopsida > Cupressales > Taxaceae > Torreya > Torreya grandis. Next base: position 63,578 of record JARHVA010006249.1, read on the forward strand.
AGATGCAAAGTTGGCCTCTCAGATAGAGTTAACTAAGTTTCTCTACTTAGCCAAATTTGCAAGAGGGGATCTAACAGTGTGAATTTTATCAAGTGATGAAGATATATGGTGAGAATTTAATTTTAATGGATAATTTAAAATTTAAATGGTCAAGATTACATGCAATGGTGACATATGTCATAATCATGATGTTTCAGTAGTAGATCTAATGACGAGCATGAAACCTATCAAACGAAGATCCAACAGTGAGCATATGATCATGTAATTAGAGATAAAGAGTGAAAATTAATTAAAATAATAAATATTACATGAAAAATTTCTAATTGGTATAAGTGCATTGGTTGAATGGTATAGGGTGCACAGAAGACATGCAGAGCTACCAAGTGGCACGATCATAGTAACACAGATCTAAGATCAACAATGAGAAATTGTAGGTTAAAGACTATGATACTTCTTAGGAGATAAATGGAGCATGTTGGTTTAAAGTTTCTAAGAAGCATGAGATAAGTTAAAAGTTTCTGATGTTTAACATTAACATAGTGACCGTTGAAATTCAAATATTCAAATTAATGAGGGAAATCCAGTAATGGGTTTTGAGCTATAACTTTTGATATATGTAGAATTTAATGGTGATGTAAAAATAAAAATTGTAAAATAATCCAAGGAACATACAGATAATCTATTTATAATATTTTAATGTTCATATAGTTATAGATATTAAGCTTCACATTTGACTGTATGTTTGACTATGTTCTGCAAGTGACCCAAGAAGGATAATTGAGTTGTTCTTGATAGTGTCTTGATGTTTCAAGATGAAATAAATATTGGAGAGTGTTATAGAATATTGGAGGACCATCTATGTGTATGTTTTAGGTTTGAATAATCCATATTTAGAGTGAATAATTGTTTAGAAGTTGACAGTGTTTGTTGAATGCAATGACAATTTGAGTGACCATCTTGCAGAGGCAAGTTGAGGGTGTTCTTAGCAGAACTGAAGAAGAAAACAAGTATTAATGTGTTTTATAATTCTCAAAGGATTATGATAAAGTATTTTATTTTATGATATGCCCCTTATAAATTATGAAGAGTCAAAATATCTTGATTGCACTTTAACTATATATAACTAGTCTGAGTGGTCATTTTAATAGAGTTGATTTGAGTGCTTAAAGCCTATGTTGAAGCATATAAAGCACATGAATATGTAGAATAGTTATTAAAGGTTTCACCCATATGATCTAATCATATGAATATGTGAAATATTTAAGTATTTGCTTCACAAGTTTGAGACTGTGTTTTCTATGTATGAAGGCCTAAAGAGCAAGGAGACCTAATTGGTAGGTTTGAGTATTGAATTGGTGTTATAGGTGGCATGGAGCCATGAGGGAGTAATAAATGGTCTATTCGAGATAGGTATAATGTGTTTTGAATCTTTTTTAGAAGCTGAAAGTGGCCCAAGGAGTTAAATTTGTAACGTATGTGTGAGTAGGCCTAATTGTTTTAGGTCTCACCAAGACCTAATGGTGGTTTGGGGCTAATGACTTAATGATTAAAATATAAAGAGTATGGTTCTCACATGTAACCTATGTTAAATGTTGTTAAAATATGTAAACAATCTTGGCTGATCAATAAGGATTAAAGAAGAGAGTGGTATAAATACATAACATAATTAGACTAATTGTACTTGTTATGTGAGTGTGGAGCCGAGCGAAGGAGAGAACCTTTGAAAAATAAGGTATAGGTCATTCAGGACTAACAAAGAGTAAAAAGGATCAGCCATGCTTGTCTAATTAGGGTGATGAAGGTGAATGCATAGTTCATTGGACCTAATGAGCCTAGAATAGGCAAATTGAGCGAGTAAGCCCTAGAGGTTGATTGAGTGTGCTTAGTGGATGGATTGAAGAACATAGCAAATTGAGAATAGTGTGCATGACCTAAAAGTCATGTTTTTGATGTTTTGATAGATTTTTTTTAAGTTTTATGATTGTGTATGTGCTAAAAAGTGAAGAGTGATCCAAAAGGGTGTTTTAGATGCATTATTTGTGTGTGCAAGTTTGTGAGAGTGTAAAAGGGAAAGAGAGAAAGTAAGAGAAGTCCATAATCAAGTGTAGAAGAGATTAGATTATAGGTGAATATTAGATCAAAGTAGTGGGGTTGATTCTTGGTAGCCTAGGGGGTTGGTTCTTCCTTGTGGGATGGGTGTCTCACTAAATTAAGGGATGGATATTCCTTGATTAGTTGGTATTGGTCTAAATATTGAATCTTGTCTTTATAGGACTGTAGTCCATCTTACAGGGTTCAATGAGTTTTATCCCCCAATAGTGTTTTCCATGTATATCATGTGTTATGTGCTTGATCTTACTATATCTTCCTTGTTCATTCCAATAGTTAATTTATATGCATCATAATTGTATGTGTTGAATATTTTAGAGTTGAGAATTGAATTGAATTATATGGCATCATTGATTCACCCTCACCTCTCAATTATTGTGCTTCTAATAATTGGTATTAGAGGAGGACCTTTTGTGTAAGTTTAACCACTTGAAGATGGTCCAAGATACAATATTGGTGAAAAAATCATCATGTTTGATGATGAAGTTTACTATGATAGCGAGGAAGAAGAAGTTGATCTAGAATTTGAGCTCATGAGTGCACTTGGTAAATTGAAGGAGCAAAAGCAGAGGAATCATAAAATGAAGAATACGATCAAAGGTATTAAATTTCAAGTAAGATCTCTTAAGGGGAGTTTGTCAATCAAGTTTATGAGAGAGGAAAAGGAGAATCAAGAACTGATCAAGTCTATGGAAGAGCAAACATATTAATTGAAGGATGACATGGCTAAATAAAATAAGGAGGATAAGGAGACCATCAAAGATCTCAGAATTCAATTAGAGGATGCAATTTCAAGAATGAGATCTAAAGAAGATGAATGTGTTTAATTAAATGCTAATATTATTTCCTTGAAGGATGAACATGTAAATATCATAATTAAGATACTCAAGCTTGAATAAGATCAAAAGAAATTAGGACAAGACAAAGAGGTTGGTAGCATGAAATTCTATAAGATAGATCAGGTTAAGTGTAAAATGAAGAAGCCATTTAGATATCAAAATGCTTCCAGGCATGACAAATATTTTATGGGACATTATTTTATTTATCATCTTATTGGTCATATAGAAAAGGAATATATAATAAAAAGCAATGATTCAAAGGGAAATCACTGTCATATTTAAGCAACAGGTATGAAAGAAATTGTTTTCTATAGTTGTCAAGTAATTGGTCACATTACTAAGTTATAAAAGAAAACACCATTTAGTCAAGATAAGTTAAATCAAGATCTTAGATTCCAAGATAGAAGATCAACTAAACATACTAATGCAAAGAGATATTTATCTCAGGATCATTATTATGTGTGTACTCAGTTTGGCCACATTATTAGAGAATGCAAGAGGAGAAACAATCACTCAAAGGAAGATCAAAATCATCATCAATTAAAAGGTATGAATGATCTTGTTTGTTTCAGATGTCATGTAGTTGGTCACATTGCTATATATTTCAAGAACAAGTTGAATGAGTTTTTAAAGCAAAATAAGGTGTATGGAGCTCCTAGTGTGCAAGAAAGAGATCACACATGGTTATGGAGACCTAAGTCTATTAGAAGAGATCAGTTTGAGACCAAATATGGATTGTTTGCCATGATAGACATGAAGGAAAGTCAAAAAAATTTGTTTTCTACATTTGTTGACAAATTTGAAGCAAAGTATGAAGTTAAGGATCCATTCAAAGTCAATTTGATGATGAGGTAGGACTACAAGTCAAATGAGAATATGGAGATATGAGAGTCTAATAAGTTTTGGGACTTTTAGTATCACTATGTCAAAGGGGTGTATCTCTCTGGGATTTAAGGAGACACTTTATAGAAAGAGGAAGCATGGTGGATGCTTGTTGGGTCTTGGCTGGTGTTGCATGACAAAAAATCCATGAAGTCCTTGGTGTAAAGAGAGAGGTATTTAAGGGCTAAGATTGTGATTATGAGCTATAGTAGAATAAAGGTATGGATTTATTTATGTTTCTTCCATAGTTGGTCTCTTGAGGTAGTTTGATCTGGTGTAGTACCTTGAAAGTATTTGGGAGCTTGGTTTTAACTCAAGTAGAGCAGCTCAGCTAAAGGTGTGAAATCAAGGATGATAAGTTGGAAAGATTACATGAAGGAAAGGTTATTATGGAGTGTGAATAAGATTGGCATAAGTGTAATTCATGAGGTTTCATGTATGTTTTTGGTCAAAAGAGTCAGTTATGGTAATTTATTGAGTTTGACCATTTTTATTAGTGTTCACTACATAGTGAGTGTCAATCTTTTAAATTTGATGTTTTTGGGGTCCTATAAGACAAAAGTGAGTTGATATCAGTTGATTTTGGTTTGTTAAAATGGATTAAGTGGATTGGTGATGTCAAAATGTTGTCATGATCAGTCTATGGTGTTTTGGCATGTTGACTATTATATGTGCAAGGTTTGCACACTGGGTATGGAGATTTATAGGTGTCATTTAAAGAATTTCAAGTTGTCAAGGTGTATTAGTGGGATATAAAGGTGTGTTGACCTCAATAAAGTGTGTTCTAGGTTATTTCAAGTTTTGAAGGTATTTTGTGTGAAATTGGAGAATTTTGTTTGCTCTTAGGTTTCCTAGTTTGTGTTTAAGGGTATGCAGGTCAAAAACCATGGTATAAGAGTTAGATCCCGAAATTATTTTAAGCTCAAAATTTGGTTCATAAGTGTGAATTGGTGACCTACAGGTGTCTAAAAGTTTTCAAGTGATGGCATTTATTGGAAGATAGTATGTTGACCATTTTTGTTTTACAAACCTAGTGTTTTGGTCTTTGTTAGAAATGTGGTTTTCACAATGAGTTGAAGTTTAAGGATTCTTAATCAGTTGAAATGGCCAAATGGGTGCTCAAAAATTATTTCAAAATCTTTTGGAATTACATGTTGGTTCCATGGAGGAGGACTAGTACAAATAGAGGGCTAATTGACTAGTGGGTTTACGAAGGAAGTATATTGCAGAGGAAGAGCTAAGTGTTTCTTTTTGTCATGCATGAGGGGGCATATGAGAATTATTTAGATATGGAATTTATAGTCATGAGGGTATCTAAATAGAGAGTTATGGGTGTTTTAATGTTTAGGTAGGGCTACTAGGCCTCTAAGCAAGGCTAGTGAGAAGAAAATATGTTTTTGGTGATTTTATCCAAATGAAAAAGGTATGAAGGCAATTATGTTATGTCATCATGGTTTTTGGTGATCTAAAGATACTCAAAATGGTGCCTAATATTAGGTGACTTAGGGAGATTCCCTTTCAATGTTTTGAAGGTAACTTGATGCAGTTTTTGATGTTCATGTATGTTTTGTCTTCATAGAAGCTTTGTATGATCAAAGAAGAGTGTAGTCATGGAGCATGTTTGAGAATATCAAAGTAAAAATAGGTATGAAAAATGTTAGGGGGAGTTTTTATCACCTTTCTAAGGTGGTTCTTTCCTATTATTGGTCTTTGAAGTCTTTTTAGGTCTGCAAGATCAGGGGTTGAACCTACTTTGTCATTATGTCAAAGGGGCAGAAAGTACTTGAAGAGAGAGTTAGAGTTGGAGAATAAGATTTGTATTGGGGTTTTATATCAATGAAAAATGGGGATATTTTTGGACGTTTTTCAATGATGTCTTGAAGATGTCCAAGGATGTTGATAAGGTATCATGTTGTTAGGACCCAAAAGCACAATTGATCACCTTGTATAAGCAACTAAATGCAGAATTTAACCAGAAGTAACAAGTAACTAGAATTCAGAAATAACACAGAATATGAGAGACAATACACAACTTGTATTAATACTCTTCCAGAAAAGAATTACAAATGAAGAGACGCCACACTCTTCCACACCTTACAGGTTTCCCATACCAAGTGTATAGTAATTCACCTTCAAGAGTTATCTCTCTCAATCACGGTCCCAACACACAACTCAAACACAGAGTTGGTGTTCACCTCCAACCAGTCAGTATCCACTACTGCCAGTTCACTAGTCAGTATCACTACTACCAGTACACAAGTACTCAAAATACTTCAAGTAGATCTCCCATGAACTTGTAATAACCTGTAACTCAAATGATCTTACTTTGGAAGGATCTACCTTGCCTTCCTCTATGCTCTAAGACTGAGTACACACTGTACTCTAAGTAGATCTCACCTGATCTTGCTACCTGTTGTGTTGTGATCTCCCTAATCTTGCTGCCACCTGCAAATCAACTTGGTTTTGCAACACCTACAAACCTAGATCAAACACACACAAACACCTGTAGATCAATTATCTTACTTACCATGCAGATCTCCAAACCTGGCCTTGCACACCTGATGACCAAGATCATACATACATGAAGAACCCTTCTAATTCTCCAAACCAGCACCCACACTTGGCACTGCTGTGGAACTAGGAGGAACACACCATGCTCTCTTCACTCTGAAGGAGCTAATTTTGCTCTCTTACTCTCTAGCACAATTTACAATATAGCCCATGAGTCTAATATATAGATCTCATGCAAACAATAATTAGACATCTAATTACAATAATTAGATCCGCAGCTCAAGACTATAATTGGCCTTCTACATGCAAATGGTCCCTATCTGCCTGGAGGTGACCGACGTCAGTCAATCCCTAACCGACATCAGTTGCTCTGCTCACTGGATATGACCGATGTCGGTTGATCAGACCAATGTCAGTTGCTCTACCACTTAGCAACCTCCTTCCCTGTTTGCATCATTGAAGCTTTTAGCTCCATAACCTAACAATCTCCCACTTGGAGATAAATAGTTGCACCTGTACCTATACCTATACACCGTCTAATCTGTTTCTTGGCTTGTATCCCTCTTCAAGATCAACCTTAAAGACCAACCACTAAAAAACCTATGGTGCACCTCCTGTCATCCAAGTAACCTACCGCATCTACATCTACAAACACATGTAGAAAAGAACTTGACCCTGCATAGCATGTCAACCTACTGCTGGTCCCTCTCAGATACCTGAGAATCCACTTAACTGCCCTCTAGTGCTTCTTTCTCAGATTGGCTATGAACTTGCTGACAACTCCCACTGCTAGGGAACCTCTGGTCTAGTACACATGTACTTAACCTCATCATGTGAATCAGGACACTGCTCATAGAACTGTCCAACCATCGGCATGCTGACCGATTTCACACAATCATCTGGAGACAAAATCAACCCGTGATCTTCCATGTCTCTAGAACACACTTATGCCAAAGAATTTTTTTGCTCAAAATTTCTCATGACATACCACTAAACTAACTTTACCTTTAGCTCAGCAACCTGCATGTGTGACCCTGCAACAAGCAAACACACAACATACAATAATAGGATGATGTTGCAATCATCACCCAACCTGGTAAAGAAACACAATGGTTACAATGACATTGACTAAAGCCATGCTTTGTCATCCACCTGTCAAACCTCCATTGTCTTGTAGCTACCTCAAGACCATATGACCTGGCCTTCTGTCTCACATGTCCATTCTCTCTATTCTTTAACTAAGGTATGCATTCATCTTTGAGTACTTTCATACTAGCTGGCAACCCTACCAAGTCTCCCATTTGGTTCTGCATCATATTCATGCCATGATCCCACTGTTTCCTAGATCCTTCCTACTCTGTAGTGAGCAACGAGTATAAAGAAGAGGAACAACAAATTTGAGGCTTACTTACCCTTTCAGTCCTCCATATGGGCATTTGAGACTCCTTGACATCTTGTTGTCTACCCAAAATCTATTCCAGTGACTAACCTCGGTCACCACACAATCTACATATGACTGATGTCAGTTCCATGTGACTGTCTTGACTACTAATGCCAATTTTCCTGACCGACGTCGGTGTCTACCTATCGCCGACATCGGTCCTCCTGACCGACATTGATCTTACCCTACCTGACACCACCGACTCTGGTCTGCACATGACTGACATCGACACCTATCTATTTGATGTCGGTTCCTCCTGACCGATGTTGGTACCTGTGAGTGATGACTTTTTACTCGTGAGCTCTTTTTGGATCAAAACCCTATCCAAACTGCTCTACTCAAAGTTACTCAGTCCCATCTGCTAATCTCTATCCATCATCTCCTCCATAAACACCAAGGCTTTCCAGTTCTTAAGTCTGTCAAAGACATCTGACTTCCTCTTAAGAACATGCATCTCCTTCTTGCTCTTGTGACCAAGCCTACAAAGCCACGTCTTTGCAACAAAAGAAGAATCAGTAATATAAGCAAGTAGATAAAGAGTACCTACTTTCTTACCACCAGCTAATTCAAGTGCATCCACTATGAGAGTTTTTGTGCATCTCTCATCACCCAACTTTCTTGAAGTAATTAGCCTCACCTTCAGAACTAGGACCTGCATGACATCCTTCAACACCCATGTGTTGGTTGCCTGCAATTTCAGCTTCACTTCCCCTTTACCAATACTTTGACAAGGCACACTAACCCCTAAATAAATCTTTCCAAAGTCTCCAAGGACCTTAACATGGAAAAATACTTTATTTCGGGCTGCATGGAAAGAGGAAACATAATCTATAAAATAAGATTCTACTTTATCCAAGGAACATCCCAGAGCATCTTGTGCAAAAACACCTGCAACATCTACTTCTTCAGTTCTTTCATGCTAATCTTCTACCAACCAACAATATTTATTTACCTGCTCTTTCTTTCCATAACACCGTAATTGACCATTCATGCTTTTCAATTCCTCCATTTTTAGTGTACTTTCTTCTACCATTTCTATACTCCCACTCAATTAGAAACCCCTGAGAGTAACCTGTAATCAAACACAAACTTGCTCCTTGTAACCTTAGCTCTGATACCACTTGTTAGGACCCGAAATCATAATTGATCACCTTGTATAAGCAACTAAATGCGGAATTTAAGTAGAAGTAACAAGTAACTAGAATTCAAAAATAACACAGAATATGAGAGACAATACACAACTTGTATTAATACTCTCCCTGAAAATAATTACAAATGAAGAGATGCCACACTCTTCCACACCTTACAAGTTTCCAACACCAAGTGTACAGTAATTCACCTTCAATAGTTATCTCTCTCAATCATTGTCCCAACACACAACTCAAACACAGAGTTGGTGTTCACCTCCAACCAATTAGTATCCACTACTGCCAGTACCACTAGTCAGTATCACTACTGCCAGTACACAAGTACTCAAATTACTTCAAGTAGATCTCCCATGAACTTGCAACAACCTGCAACTCAAATGATCTTACTTTGGAAGGATCTACCTTGCCTTCCTCTATGCTCTAAGATTGAGTACACACCGTACTCCAAGTAGATCTCACCTGATCTTGCTACCTATTGTGTTGTGATCTCCCTGATCTTACTACCACCTACAAATCAACTTAGTTTTGCAACACCTGCAAACCTAGATCAAACACACACAAACACCTGTAGATCAATGATCTTACTTACCATGCAGATCTCCAAACCTGGCCTTGCACACCTGATGACCAAGATCATACATACATGAAGAACCCTTATGATTCTCCAAACCAGCACCCACACTTGGCACTACTATGGAACTAGGAGGAACACACCATGCTCTCTTCACTCTGAAGGAGCTAATTTTGCTCTCTTACTCTCTAGCACACTTTACAATATAGCCCATGAGTCTAATATATAGATCCCATGCAAACAATAATTAGACATCTAATTACAATAATTAGATCCATAGCTCAAGACTATAATTGGCCTTCTATATGCAAACAACCAGTTTGTTAACTAACTGTCTGTGAACTAGCAGTTTTGGAACCGTATAGGTGATCGACGTCGGTCCCTGTCTGCCTGGAGGTGACCGACGTCAGTCGATCCCTAACCAACATTGGTTGCTCTACTCACTGGATATGACATACGTCAGTTGATTAGATCGACGTCAATTTCTCTGCCACTCAGCAACCTCCTTCCCTATTTTCATTAGTGAAGCTTTTAGCTCCATAACCTAACAGTGTGTTAGAATGACAATGACAAAGTGTGCCTCAACGTTCTTCAATATTCTTTCATAGTTATTCAATGTTTGAATTGGATATGAAATTTATGGTATATAAATGTTAAATATATCCTATGAGGTGGTATGAGTGCTTATAATGCTTATGGAGGTGAATGGAATTCATCAGAACTATCATATGAATGTCTAAGCTCAAGTAGTCATCTTGATAGATAAAGTTGAGTGAGAAGATTGATGACAATATTTCACATGTGTTAAGATTTTAAGAGTAGTTTGATACATGGATGGATCATCATGTGAAAGGTGATATTTTGGTTCAAATTTCAGGTCATGAGGTTGAGCGTAACAAAATTTAATAAGGTGCAAAGTTGGCCTCTCAGATAGAGTTCACTAAGTTTCTATACTTAGCCAAATTTAGAAGAGGAGATATAACAATGAATATTTAATCAGGAGATGAACATATAAAGAAAGCATTTATTATGACTAGATAAAGATACAATAGCATATATCAAATTCAAATGGTCAAGATTTCATGCATTGGTGACATGTGTCACAATCATGGTATTTGAGCAACGGATATAATAGTGAGCGTGAAACCTATCCAATTAAGATCCAATAGTGAGCGTATGAACATGTAGTTAGAGATAAATGGTGTGTATTAACTAAAATATTCAATATTTCATTTATAACTTCCAAGTGGTGTAAGAACATTGGTTGAATGGTACATGGTGCATAGAAGGCACGTAGAGTTGCCAAGTGGCATGATCATGGTAGCATAGATCTAAGATCAACGGTGAGTGATTATATATTAAAGACTAAGATACTTCTGAGGAGATCGATGGAGTGTAATTTTTTTAAAGTTTCTAGAGAATCATGAGATAATGTCAAAGTGTCTAATTTTTAACATTAACATAGTGACCATTGAAATTCAAATATTCAAATTAATGAGGGAAAACTAGTGATGGGTTTTTGAGCTATAAATTTTGATATATGCAGAATTTCATGGTGATGTAAAAATAAAAATTGTAAAATACTCCAAGGCATAACCATAAAATCTTGTTATAATATTTTAATTTTTGTAAAATTGTATATATTGAGCTTCAAAGTTGATTGTGTGTTTGACCATGTTCTGTAAGTGACCCGAGAAGGATAACTGAGTTGTTCTTGATATTATCTTGATGTTTCAAGATAAACTAACTATTAGAGAGTGTCATAGACTACATGAGGACCATATGTGTGTATTTTTTAGGTTTGAATAATCCATCTTTAGTGTGAATAATTGATTATAATTTGGTTGTGTTTGTTGATTGCACTTGTAGTTTGAGTGGCCATCTTGCAGAGGCAAGTTGAAGGTGTTCTGAGCAGAATTGAAGAAGTAAATGAGTACAAATATGTTTTATAAGTCTCAAAGGATTATGAGAAATTATTGAATGTCATGATATGTCCCTGATCATTTATGAAGAGTCAAAATATCTTGACTATATATAACCAATCTTAGTGGTCATTTTGAGAGAGTTAATTTGAGTGCTAAGAGCCTATGTTGAAGCATCTAAAGCACATGAAGGTGTAGAATAGGTCACAAAGGTTTAAACCATGTGATATAATCATATGTCTATGTGAAATATTTGATTAGTTTCTTTATAAGTTTAATACTATGTTTTTTGTGTATGAAGGCCTAAAGAGTAATGAGACCTAATTGGTACGATTGAGTGTTGAGTTGGTGTTTCAGGGGGCATGTACCCATGAGGGTGTAAGAAAAGTCTTATTGGAGATAGGAATGATGTGTTTAAATATTTGGTATAATTTTAAAGTGGCCTAAGGAGTTGAAGTTGTAATGTATGGGTGAGTAGGCCTAATTGTTTTAGGTCTCACCAAGACCTAATGGTGGTTTGGGGCTAATGAGGTAATGACCGACCTATGAAGGGTATGTTTCTCACATGTAACATGTGTATGGACTTATTCTAAGTGTGGTTCAAATATTTAAATCATCTTGGCTAACTAAGATGATTTAAATGAAGAGAGTGGTATAAATATAAGGTATAATTGGACTAATTGTGCTTGTTATGTGAGTGTGGAGCCAAGTGAAGAAGATAACCTTCGAAAGGGAAGGTGTAAGTCATTAAGGACATACACAGAGTAAAAAGGATCATTCATAATTTTTTTATCAAGGTGATAAATGTGAACACATAGGTCATTGGACCTAATGAGCCTTGAAGAGGAAGATTGAGTGAGTAAGCCCTTTAGGTTGATTGAGTGAGTGTGTTTAGTGGATGGATTGAATATCAAAGTAGGTTTATTTATTATTTACATGACCTAAAAGTCATATTGATGATGTTGTGATAGATTTATTGTAGGTTTTCTGATTATGTATATTCTAGAAAGTGACGAGTGATCCAAAAGGGTGTTTTGGATGCATTGTTTGTGTGTGAAATTTTGTGAGAGTGTAAAGGGGAAAGAGAACAAGAGAAATTCATCATCAGGTGTAGAAGACATCAGATCAAAGGTGAAGATAAAATCAAGGTATAGGGGTTGGTACTTTGTTGCCTAGGGGTTAGGTTCCTCCTTGTGGGATGGGTGTTCCTTGATCAGTTGGTGCTAGTCTAAATATTGAATCTTGTCTTTATAGGATTGTAGTCCATATTACAGGGTTCAATGGGTTTTATCCCCCAAGAGGGTTTCCCATGCATATCACGTGTTATGTGATTGATATTTATATATCTTCCTTGTTCATTGAAATGGTTAATTTTTATGCATCATGATTTTATGTGCTAAATGTTTTAGATTTGGGAATTAAATTAAATTATCTACCATCATTGATTCACCCCCCAATTAGTGATTGTACCTATAAAAATATGAGTATGGTGAATTGGTAAGATGGATGAAAAGAGGCATGAGATTTTTTATGATGTTGCTTGAACATGTATGTGAGGCATTGGAGCACTCATGAGAGTCTTAGGGTAAGCCTATAGGGGTAAGACCTTCAGACCAAGTTTGCATCCAAACCACTTCTAGACCTTGCCTAGCCTAATGAGGTATCATGACCTATATTCAAGATATGTGAAATATGTATGGTAATTCCTAAGCATGTCAAATAGTTTTTGAGTATGTGAGACTAATGGAGAGTGCATGAAAAGAGGTTTGAAGGTTATTTCAAGGCCTAATAAGGTGTGAAGACTCAGGTGTAGAAAGTAAGGTGGTGAGATCATGGCCTAATGAGGCATGAGGTTTAGTTTCCAAAGAAAATATGCATACGTGAGATTTTTTATATACGTGATATGTTTTTCCAAGTTTATTCATGAATTTCCAGGTCAAACTTTGAAGGTTAAGGAAAGAAAAAGTGCTTTGAGGTCTCTCAAGTGCATAGAGTGAAGGGTTCTCTGTTAGGTTGTGGAGCTAAAAGCTTCACTGATGCAGACATGGAGAAGGCCATTGGAGGAGTTGTTGGAGTGTCATAGACACCGGCGTCGATCAGGCCAACTGATGTCGGTAGGGTATAGACAAGAAGCAACCGACGTTGGTCAGTAGTTGGCCGACGTCGGTAGACCCCAGGCAGATAGGGACCGACGTCGGTCACCTGTGTGGTTTTGACTACGGATGTTACGGGCAGTTAGCTAACGAACCAAGTGTTTGCATGTTGAGATCCAATTTTAGACTGAGAGCTATAGATCTAATTATTGTAATTAGATGTCTAATTATTGTTTGGATGAGATCTATATAATAGACTCATGGTTGTATTGTAAACTTTTGCTAGAGAGTAAGAGAGCAAATAAGCTCCTTCAGAGAGAGGTGAGCATTGGTGTGTTCCTCCTAGTGCCACAGTACCAAGTGTGGGTGTTGGATTGGAGAATCAGTAGGGTTCTTCAAGTATGTATGATCTTGGTCATTAGGTGAGCATGGCTATGATAGGAGATCTACATGGTAAGTAAGATCATTGATCTGCAGGTGTATATGTGTGCAAGGTCAAGGTTCACAGGTGTGCAGAACCAGATTGATTTGTAGGTGTACAAGATCAAAGAGGACAACAACACAACAGGGAGTAGGATCAGGCAGGATCTACTTGGAGTACAGTGTGTACTCATTGTGATGTACGTGGAGTACATGGAGAGCTAAGAGGAAGGCAAGGTAGTCCCTTCCATAAGTATGGTCTATTGAGTTGCAGGTTGTTGCAGGTTCATGGGAGATCTACTTGAAGTACATTGAGTACTTGTGGAGTGCGTGGAGCACTTGTGGTGTGCGTGGAGAACTGGAGAACTGGCAGTAGTGGATACTGGCTGGTTGGAGGTGAACACCAACTTTGTGTTTGAGTTGGGTGTTGGGACCTAAGAGAGAGAGCTTTGAGGGAAGATTTATTGTTTATGTCCTAAAGGTGTGTAAGGAAGAAGAACTGTGGCAGTCTTCTTTGTTGTATTTCCTTCTGAAAGAGTTTTAATACAAGTTGTGTATTGTCTCTCATATCATGTGTTATTTCTAAGTTCTAGTTACTTGTTGATTCTGGTTAATTCCGCATATTAAGTTGCTTGTATTTGGTAATCAATTGTGTGCTTCCGTTATTCATATCCCAACATTCTCAATCCAAGAAGTATTTTCTTGTGTTTGTTATCTTTTAAAAACTTTGCATGGGAACTTTAGATATTCATGGTAGATATGGAAGGGTCCTAGATCAAAATTATAGGGATTATTTTTTTAATTGAGGGGCTATGCTTTATGAATGATTCTTAAGAATGAAAACAAGTTTAAACCCTCTTAAAACCCTAATAAGGACTCAATGTTGAAGATATTGATAAAAAAATGCCTATAATGGTTTGATATGATCAATTAAGATATTTTAGGTTGTATTAAACTCTCCAAGTAACCTCTAGGTGTGATTGAGTTATCAGGTGTGTGACTAGACCATACAAGAAAGTGTTAATTTCTCAAAGATTTACTGTAGCAGTCAGAGTTGACTAAGTCAAAGTATGAAAATGGATGGAGGAAAAAGATTGAGAATAATGTTTCATGTGAATTAAGGTGTATACACCTATTATATCCCTCAATTGTGATAAAATGGTCATCCAAGTTAGCCAATTGCTAAAAGGCCTAATGGTGGAAATAGTGAAAAATCTAGGCAGCAATGAGATGATGATTAGGAATGTGTTATCGTGATAGAGTGATGAAACAAAGTATATGGAAATGTTTTTAAATAATTTTAATACATTATAATTTTTGGTATAATTTTTTTAAGTTAGTGAATATAGTGAAAAATTTGGTCACAAGTTGACCTTTCTAGTTCAAATGAGACAATGAGATATAAGGTCATGAGATTAGTCTACAAGACCAATATTTTCTATTTGACAATATTATATTTATATATAATAATGCTAATCTCATAATATAATATATATGAATAATAATTAATTAAATATGTATATACAGGTGTTGGAGGTCTAAGTTACCATGACTGGTCTATGAGGAAAATTGGCAGTTCAAAGTGAGTGAGATATAGAGGTGTTTTTGGATCTTTGTTACCTATGTGATGAAGTGTAGTTCACTTTGTGAAGTTTTTTAGGTATTTAAGGTTATGTATATATTATTTACTATCATTTTTGTGTGTATAAATAATGTTTTATATTCAAATTTTCAAGGTATACCTTTCTGTGTGTGCGAAGGTCTAATGCAAATAGTACTAATGGTGTGCTTCAAGTGGTGGTTGAAGATAAAAAGTGTAATGGACATAATATGATATTATTGGGGTTATATTTGAGTGTTATATTAAGTTTTACTTCCATATTTGGAATTTTAAAGTGTTCCAAGGAGATCAAAGGGTAATATGTATTAATGAAGGCCTAATTGAATTAGGTCTCCTTAAGGCCTAAAAGAGGTTTTGGTATTTTAAAGTTGTGAAATACCTATTTTAATGATTTATTCATGTATGAGATGTGTTATAATTCCTATTAAAAGGGTAATAAAAGTGTGACAGTGTGTATGGCCAACCAAGAGGTGTGTGAGCTAGAGGATTGTATAAGAACAAGGCCTAATTGGCTAGTTAGAGATATTAAGAGTGCAAGTGAAGGATGTAGATTTTTGAATGGATAAAGGAGGTGTTTTAAAAAATTATAGTGGTATATAAAAACTATAATGAATATATAACATGGGTAATATATATTAATATCAATTTCATATGGCCTAATTTGTCTTGAAGAGACCTAGTTGAGTGAAGAAGCCTAGAAGACAGTTTGAGAGGGATAAAATAGTGAGAAGAGATAAAGAAGGTGATATTAATATGTTGTGTGAGAAAAAAGATGGTTATAAATATGATTAAAGGTTTTAGGTGTCTGAGTTAGTACTGAGTCATCTAAAGGGTTAGTGCCTCCTTCCAAGTTGGTGCGTGTTAAAGCCTAGTTGAGTGAGTGCTTGACTAGTTGGCGTTGGTGCTCCATGTGGAGTTGTTGATTCACTAAAGATTAGTTTTTGTCTTATAGGATTATATTCCATTTTTAGAGATAAATGTAGTTTATTGCCATTGAGGGTTTACCACATATGTAATGTGTTTCATGATCTTGTATGGTTTCATATGCTTTGCTAGATATTCATGTTTATATGAATGGTTTAGGTATGCTTAATTGTAAATAAATGATTATTTTGAAGACACTAATTCACCCCCCCCCCCACCTCTCAGTGATTGTGATTCCAAAAATTTATACCTTAGATGACCCATTTTTAGGGGGTCTTGTTTAAAATTGAGATGCTAAAATCATTCATTATCATTCTTCTTTTTTTTAGGCTTTCCATTAATCTTATAGCATTCTATCCTATATAATTCCTAATTTTAGCATTTTTACTCTTGTTCACAAGTTAGAGATGGTGCACACACCTCCATTTTTTGAAAAACATCATAGGATCATGCTTATGGATCATGTTATGATTGATCCCTATCACTTTGATAGATACTAAGATCCCTCTAGTTGACTTGCCCTTAAGATACTTGTAATTATCCTTCAGCCTTCTATGTATCCTGCCCATCCCTCAGTTGAGCCCAGTTCAAATCCTATTCCCATGCCCTCTCTAGTTGAGTCTCTTCCTATTTATGATCTTATTTTTCCTTCAGTCAGTCCTCATCTAGTTTATCCACCATCTTTACCTCCCCTTGGTGATGGTTTGTTCCATTTAAAATAAATTTCTCTTTTACCCACCGAATGGGCTGATCAACCATATTGTGATATTCATAAATTTGTTAGTCATTAGACTAGATAATATTAATTACACCATCCTAACTTAGATTTTATTTCACTTTCTCTATTAGTACACCTATAAATTATACTAACAAGTATATATATTACTTTAATGACACATATAATCATTCCTCCATGCATTATCGTAAGCTACGATAATATATCGACACCTTGTATCCCACTATTCCTCAACCCATAGATAAGGCTATACCTCCCCTAAAATTATTACCTGAATATAATCCCAAATATGAAAAGGTATATTGTCTATGGCACAAATGTAGTACTCATCACATTGATCATTAGTACATCCTTTATCAACATCTCAAGGACCACCTCATGACCATTCTTTCACCTACTACCCTTATTCACATAGGTTTCCCTCACAAAAAGGATCCCCCTTCTTCCCTCATGGCTCTTTCACTTGTAGTCCCTTATCCACCTATAGTTTCTCCACCCATGATTCCCTCACTTATGGATTATCCTTTGCTTATGGACCATTCTCCATCGCTAACCTCTTCATCTCCCATAGAGTCCATTCCCTTTCCTTCTCCTAAGCATCCCATGCATGATAGTCCACATCAAGACAATCCTTCATACATTCCTACATTTTCCATCGAGGAGATTCAATGCAAATTATTTTCTCAATGTTTTCTAAAGATTGATGAGAATCTAGTTGCAGTTCAATTTTATCTTCGTAGAGACTTATTAGATGTTATGGATAATGTGTGTGGATAAATATACAAGTATTTATGAACACAACATGGTTTTATTTCATTTGTTTCTTCATTTAGATTAGGCGTGTGATCCAAATTTAAATTTATCTATCTTATAACATTTGACATGGTATCAAATTCTTATTTATCTTACATGATTACTTATGTTTCACACTACTTGATTATGGTGTCATTTTATTCCTTATGTTCTCTTATGGATTCTTTTCCATAATTACATACTTTTTTTGCCTTTTACATGTATATCTTGTTCTTTCTCATGATTGTTTGCTATCTTATCTCTATAAATATAGATAATCATTATTGTGACTTGGTTATACAAACCTTGCTCCCCCTAATCATTTCTTATTTACCATGTGATTAGTTAGCAAATAAATCATCTCATTATAATATATTTTTATGGGTCCACCTTAGATCTCCCTTTATTCCCCTTATTTATTTTTGTAAACTAATCATACACATGGTTGAGACTTGAGATAACATACAATTTCATACATATGTCTAAGTGTTAGTCCATCATGTCTTTGGATACTTAGCTTCCTTTTTACAAAGCTTAAAAATCATTTGAGTGTATCACTTATCTCTCATGATTGGTCATTCTAGGTCCGTATAGAGGAGAAATCTTAAAATCCATAAAAATTCAAAAGCCAAATCGTTTAACAAAGGCAATGATCTAAAATACAACATTAAACATTAAAAAATTCAAATCACACTAAAATACATGATTCTAAGCACATCTCCTTTCTCTACCCAAAGCTCAAACTCCATAGTTGGCCTCATGATAGAGTCAAGGTCCATTGGGGTATGATAGGCCAGTAGATTGGAAAAAGAGAATAAAAAAATATTTTACTGCTACCTACTTTCTCACACAAGTACCCAATCTTTGTAATAGATTGATGGCTCTATAAGAGGTCTTAAGGAATGGGGAACACATTATGGGAAGGTAGGTCCATTTTAATTTTATTGTTCAAAAAAACCAACATGAGTTGATCTTAGTACCTCACTCTTTTTCCTACACAACTTTGTGTTTATAGTGAATAGGTATCTTTTTTATATTGATGGTCACTAGTCACTTATTATCTTTCTATATCCTTAATATGACTCATGTTTCCTGAGGTCTTCTCATAAGATGCCTACATTGTGATTTTTACATTCCTTGTTTCATTCCCTACAATCCTAATATTTCGCCTTGAGAAATATTGGTTTGTTCATTGATCACTCCCCTTAGGGATCCCATTTATGAGTTGTAGTGTAAGACCTTGGATAAGACAAGGTCTTCATCATAAATTACCAATTATTCACATTACGATTCCAGACATCCCCTTTTAACATATTTTTTCCCATTGTTTCCACCTCATTGGTGTTTCCTTTGTGAGTTGCAGTGTAAGA
Source organism: Torreya grandis (assembly GCA_037957365.1). Classification (NCBI taxonomy): domain Eukaryota; kingdom Viridiplantae; phylum Streptophyta; class Pinopsida; order Cupressales; family Taxaceae; genus Torreya; species Torreya grandis. The sequence goes on from JARHVA010006249.1 coordinate 82,957, forward strand.
CCATGGATATGACCTAGCCTTCCTTACAAAATTTTCTAATACCCAAGTCACAATGAAATTACATGTGTCACATATCAGATATGTCATGATTGATTATGAGTTAAATGTCATTGATATGATTTCCATCTTGATATAGTATGTTTTATGGTTACTTCATTGATATTTCACTTTTATCTTCTTATTTTATGATTGCATGTAAGGATACAACCACTTTTCTTAAGTTTTTCATACTTCCTAGGTTGAATCAATGTGATCAATTTAAGTTTATTTTGCCAATTTTATTTCTCTTTTATACTTCCCAATATGATTTAGTATGATTGATTGACTTAATTTTTTTGTTTTTATACCATAATTTGTCTTTCATGTGTTATCCATTTTATTACATTAGTTTCATACTTCCCAACATGATATAGTGTGATTTTATTTATTTTAATTTGGTGCCAATCTTTTTTATGGTTTACAAACATTTTATTCTTTTTTTTACTACCTTTTGTTTATTATACATAGTAATCTTTTGTTATTACAGATTTCTCATCGTGATATAATGTGTAGTACATTTGTTTGTGATTAATTATATTTTTCTAAGTCCTTTTTGCCTGTTTATTTTTAACCATGAATGTGTAACACATAATTCTAGAAAAGAAAACACTCCACATGTATTTCCCATAGCATATTCAACAAAATTAAAATACATGTGCTAGAAAGAAATATATCTATGCATCAACAACCACAACTAAACTATAACTCATGAGACTAATCTTCAAATATCAAAATAATATATCTTTATATATCATGTGTTTTATAAAATAGTACAAAATACAAACATAAATAGCTCCATCTCTATGGTTGGGATCTATCATGCCTATCTCGTTGCCTAGCCATGCTACCCATAGATTCCTTGAACTATCCCATCTATATAGCATGTTCTAGTGAGGTCATCTAGGATATCAACCTTGTTACATGTCCCTATAGATTGGCCACCTGGGACTATACTTGTTTGAGCTGGATCATGGTATCTATGTATGTATCTCTCTCTTGAATTATGGCCTACCAAGCCTATGGATCTCCTACTCCTACCCTTGTCGATGGTTGTAATCCATCCCCACATGCATATATTTTCCTTATAGCCTCCCCCATTAATCTAAACCAGCCTGCCTGAGTTGGGAAAATGGTACCACAATATCATCTAGCATGGTCGGGTCGTATGGTGCCAACATCCCATCCAAAATGTCACGGTGCACTACTATGACTAGGGATCCCCATCTGACCTCAACTATCATAGGATTTGTAAAACCAAAACTTGATATATATTAGATCACATATAAATCTCAAAAGTTATCTATTTAACTATAAATCATATACAACTATTTTTTTATCTCAAAAAATGAAAATTATAACATTTCTTACTAGTCCTAGTGTCACCAACCTCTGTCTCCCCATCTACTCATCCTCTATGCATGGTTTCTCCATCTACCCATCCTATAATCACTTCATCCATTAATCACCTCCCTATCAAGGCAAATCCAAGAGTCACCACTCATGTATGTTGTGTGCCTTTCCTTAGAGGTGCCTCTATCAACTAACTTTATTATGGGCTAACTGGCAAATCATCCTATGTGACCACCCTCATATATGCTTGATATCACTAATGGTAGTTCCATTTTTGGTGTGTTTAAAGTGTTTTATACTCCTCCTAATTTGGTACACATTTTAGTACCTAGTGCAACCCTAAATCCACATTCATGACCTTTCTTCCTCCATTTACTAGCTATCATACTCGACTAGTCTATGGTCTCACATACAATGACTTGATCATTGGTCTTTTGACTGAAATTCATCCTCCCTCTCTCCCCTTATCTATCTTGCATTATATATCCAAAATGTAGGCACTAATAGAGGATTCATTAGGTGTGAGATTCCAAACTACCTTGATAATCATGCCACTAGCTGCAACTCTACCTAGTAGGTATAGTGGCCCATGATCTACACTCAAGTTAGCCCTATTACCATAGTTGTCCAACTGGGCCAAATAATATCAATATGTGTGTATGGATTCCACATGATCTCCCCTCATGTGATCATTTATAGTTTTGGCACATGGGGCATGACCTCTACTACCTAGTCATATCTCCATCTAGTCACCTGAGGTAACCTATCATTGACCACATAAGGTAACCTAACTAGTCAATACATCAAAAACCTCTCATATATCCATGCATTAAGTAAAACCATTAGTTACATGGTCTTTTCCCTATGAACAACATCCCATACATATCGTGCATGATTTGAACCGAGATGATAGACCCAAAATCATAGATCACCTCTTTATTCAAAATGGATTGGCACAAGGCTATCACAATAGTGGTACCTTACCATCTAACTTGTGACATAACACTCATGCTATCACAATTTTTTATCATGGATTTATATATGTCCAAAATCTATGTAATATACACATCAAATAAACTAACCCTTAGACTTGGGTATATCTTATCTGAGTATGTAACCCACCTGGCAAGTGCTCATCTCTCAATCAAATCATCTGATGTCCCTATGATCACTAGTGTCCCTCCTATAGGTATTCCAAATAATGCATGGACATCCTCTAGTGTGATAACTACCTCTATGGTATCCCCATCCACCACCCATAAAAACATGTTGGTTAGTCATTCCCATGCTCTGAGGAACATTACAATGAGATCAACACTCAGTGGGATGTACCTCATCTCCATGATACCCCAGATCCAATGCAACTAGTCTCACTCTATCCACATTTGTCAAATGCTCTAACAAATATAGTAACCTTGACACATTGATCAATCACCAATAGCTCTGGTGCCTCTAAGAAATATCAAACAAATGATTTATTAGATCTACATATCATTTATAATCAAAATACATTCTTATAAATTTCAAAAAACTCTATTGGTTTGATTTAGTTTATTTATTTTCTACCAAATTAACCTATTACAAACTAAATTAGCCTTATAGTTCATCAGGGTTACTAAATTAGCCTTGTCAAATTTTTACTGGATCGACCTCTTTAATACTAAGTTGGTTACTTTTTGGTTCACAATACTAAGTCAACTCCCTTTCTACCTTACAATACTATATCGACCACCTCATAAATAACTAAGTTGGCCTACTAGTAGTAAGTTTCCCCTTTCTTAACCAACTAAGTTGTCTTAATGCTATGTAGTCATCCTATTAGTTTTCTTTCCCTCTACAAACTAAGTCAACCTAGTCGACTCTATTCATCCATAATGATGAATTTTAAACCAATTTCCATAAATTCCTTGAACATTTATTGGTCTGACTCCTTATTATCCAATTCCCTATTTGGCCTCTAGTATCCCTAAAATTTCCCTAAGGTTCATTTTGGTGCCTATATTTTGCTTACCAATCAATTTTATATTCTTCACTCAATTTCAAATAAAAATATTCAAAAACTTGAAATCTCTAGTTGCTTACCTATGTTTCACTCATTGTATCCACTATGCATCATCCCCTCCTCAGCTAATGTCTCCTCACCATCTTGGCTCTCTTGTCTCCCACCAAGCTTATCATAGCTCTATTTTCTTAGAATAGTAAAAATACAAAATGAATTATTTTTCATCCTATTTATATTTACTATTCAAAATTATTTATACTTCAAATATTTACCGTCAGATTTCTTATTTTGATCATATATTTATCTCTTCTAACTCTTTTTCAAACCATAAAATGTTTTAGAATCCTAACATCATAGAGAATCTTTTTAACTATTATATGTATATATTGTAAAAAATTCAATTTTTACTCTTTTTTGCTAATCTCTACAGGTTTGACTTATGTTCCCTACATTAGACACCTTCACATTTTTCCTTCTTTATCTAAAACACTAAGGTAAGTAAAGGTGTGTGTTTTTCAATCATGTCCTTTTATTTATCTTTAGCATTATGTGTCATTATGTTTTTTACCTGAAGCACCATCCCATGTTGCACTTATGTGACACATGATGAGGTTATAATAGGGCATATGTATACACATAATATTTTAAAACTCTATCAATTAATTATGATTTCTATCTTACAGGAACCTATTGAGTCTAAATCTCTCTGAGTGCACGTCTTAAGGGGTGTATCGAGAAAGGGGTGGGAATACCATTAGTGCTTTGCAAGATTGTTTTCCCTTATTACCACTTGCTTTCTACACACCCATATCCTAAAAACATTACCCTAATCTTTGCCTCCTATTTTTTACCCTCCTCTATTAATTTACCACATTCATTAGTCATTCCCTAACCTAAAACCCTTTTTGATAGTTTATGTTACACTATTGGCCCCATGGACCTTGTATTGTTATTGATAAAACTTATTAGGGTCTAAGTTGGCCCTGGTTGACCTATTCCGTGACCTAATTTTTTTTGGGTCAATAATGATACTAGGTCAACTAGGTCAACCTTGTTGGCCTAAACTTTTAGAAAATATTAGGGTTAAATATGCTTATATAAACACATCCATTTCACCATTTTTAAGAAAAGAGAAGAAGATGTAAGATATATTGTGCATCTTCTTATCCAACATTCTATTTGAGGATAGATATTAGGGTTTCACACTTTCTTTAGAGATATGGATCTTGTCTTGTGGAGAAGTCTTTTGGATGCATTAATAGGTTGTGTATCCTAGAGTTGATTTATCCCTGTCATCCTTACATACAAAAATAACCTCTTACAAATAAATTTGGTCAAGGGAGAGATTTAGTCTTAATAATTTCAACTTCAAAGGTAAGTATTCTTAACTTTACTCCTCCTTTGTAAGAGTAGATAGATATGCATTTTCACTTCTCTTTCATGCATTAGGATTTCGTATACATTGATAAGAGTATATGTTTTCTACGAATATTTAATTTTGATGTTTATTACCCCCACTTTGTGAAACAAGATTGGTGAGCACTAGATTAGACTTTGCTTTACTTGTTATTAATTTAGTGAATATGAAAACATAGGACCTAGTTAGAGTTATTGCATAGTTTTGCTTGACTAGAGGATTTTGAACCCTCCTTAGTGATTTTATTGTGGTAAGAGATCCCTTGGCTAGGTCTAGTGGATCCATCTTGGTCATGACCCTAAATATCTAATGTATCCATAGTCGTAAGTGTAAGTAGGATTTATCTTCTCTAAGCTAGGATTTATTTATAGATCTACTACATTTCCCATTGCATATAGACTACATATGTCAATACATACTTTTTTTGTGTAAATGAATAGAAATTTGTATATATGGATATAATAAATGTCAAATATTTTTGAAAACAATATATTTGTGTGTGTGTGTGTGTGCATGTGCGTGTGTGTGTGTGTGTGCGCGCGTGCATGTGTGTGCATGTGTGTGTGTGTGTGTGTGTGTGTGTGTGTGTGTGTGTGTGTGTGTGTGTGTGTGTGTGTGTGTGTGTATTTAAATAAATTCACAAGTCAAGAAAACTAAAAAAATGAAATTACGAGTGTACAAACACAATTTTTTGTCCTTAACTATATATATATATATATATATATATATATATATATATATATATATATATATATATATATATATCAAATCATAGCTAAAAATTCTAGATTGTTAAGACATAAGTTTTATAAAAAAATATTAATGGAAAAAAGTTATTAAACTATTTATAATTATGTATGCATGAACCATAACAAGGTATGTTAAGTATAAATTACAAAGTAATTACAAATAATGATTTAATTGTAAAAATTATATATTCAATAATTATGATCTCCTGCACAAACATATATATTTTTTAAAATAAATAAATTTACCTACTCAAATGTGTCTACGAAGACAAAAAAATAATAAAAAATAGCAAAAGTCATGTTGAATGATCTATAATAGAGTTTTAGAGTAGTTTTGGATCCCCTAAGCCTAAAACTAATGCAATTTTGGAGAGAAATTTGAAACTGTCAAAGTAATATTCTTAAAAAGGTGTTTTCTATTCTATCTTATATATGACATTTTTATAGTAAGCTTAAATAATCTAGCCTAAAACCAATGTAATTTTGGAGGGAAGCTGGAAAATGTCAAAGTAATATTCTTAAATAAGGCATACACCCTTTTGTAAATGGCATGCACCATTTTTAGAAGAAAAAAGTCATTTAATGCATAAATCTATTGTAATATACTACTTATAAGGGTGTGTGTGCTACTTAAAATGGTACACCTCCCTTTGTATTCCCTTGAAAATTCTATGTTTTATAAAAACTCTCATATTAACGAATTTTACCCTAGCATTTCATAGTTTACAAATTTTGAGCTAGTTTTTATAGCGGAAATTATGAAAACTATTAGTATAAACTCATCCATTTTTTTTCAATTTTTATCTTACACAAACTTAAAATTGTAAAAATAGATCTTTGGGTCATGTAGTCCCCATAAAATGCCAATAAAGGAGCTAAAAAATGAATAAATTAAAGTTATAATAAAAAAATAAAGAAAAAGACAAGAAAATAGGAGAGCATCCATAAGAGCTTTTGGACAAGGTGAAGGTACTTATTCTAGACCAAGTAGTATTTAAATTGAATATAACATGATCAATTCCATATAATTTAATTTAGATACATCTTTAAATGATATAAGAGTTAATCAATCCTTGTTAAATGATGAAAATTAATATATAAAACATGTAATTATTGAATTTGTATTGAGTGCTGAAACACATGTAGAAGCATAATATAATGAAACATCCATCTAAAATGAAGTTTTTGAGCATGATGATAATGAAAATCATGTAATGAAATCAATTTATCTCTCTCCTAATGAAGAGGAATTCACTTCACCTATAGAGTCTAATGTTAACAAATGATTGAATATCCCTTCAATGGTTGAAGTGCTAACACTATTAAATTTAAGAAATAATGTAGCTCCTGCACCCACACCTCCAAAGATAATTTGATGAACACCAATGTATTTGATAGAAATAGATGAGAATATATTATAACATATGCAAGGTAAAATGTTAAAAATAACAATTAAATGTCATGTTCAAACTATATGAGACTATGCATTTGAGAATAAAACCCATACAAAATGATGTCAACTATTTTTTCAATTGATGAAATTAAAAGAAAATGAGCCTTGTGATGCATAATTTAAGGTTAATAACAATGAATTAAGAGGGAAAAAATAATTCAATAATAAAGAATCTAAGTAATGAATTTAATGCAATAGATAATAAAACTTGAAAAAATTAATAATGTGACAAGATTAGTAATAATGGAGTCTACTAAGTCAACATATAGATTCTAATTTCTTAGCCAAACAAGTACAACCTTAAACTTGAATAGGAAAACCTTAATTAAAGTCATAAAAAGAATACCAAGAATCAATAATTCTTTACTCACATATTTTTTAGCACTTAGTGGTGGACTCCCACTAAATGAAAGACAAGGTATTAGTCAAAGGAACAAGACATTTGATTGAAATTTTTGGCATGACAACACAAGGGTCATACCTAATATAAAAGATGTTAAAATACAAAATTGTTAAAAAATCCACAATCCACATATAAAACAATTCTTGGACATGACCCAAACATAATTTTATAAAACATTTATTGAAAAATTTAATGGACAATTGCTAATTAGTCAAAGGTCATTTGAGATGTGAAAGACATTCTACATTAAAATAAATTGAACACACACCACATGTTTTTTTAGGAACCATGTTGAATTTGACATATATTTTGATGTTTTTCCACATATACACTGTACTTTATATACCAAAGAGATTATGCAGAAATGTATGGTGGCTTCTCCCCCTAAAATGTCAAGAGAGTTAATCCCAAGTATTTTGTGTCAAAGACCTGAGGGACATTTTTTTTGCCAATAAATTTTTAAATGGAATATGTAACACTTGTGGTGGTTTTTATTTGACCAACCATATACATAAATAAATTTCACATGAATTTAGAAAGAAACTAGTTGATTTTAGGAACTACATGTCTATAAAGTATGCATTAAAAATATATAAAAGAATCATCAAGATGAAGTTGGTTATGACCCAAGTATATATATCTGATTTAATGTTTAAGTTCAATAAGAATATTATCTACAAATATACAAGACACACACACCAAACAAAATGAATAGATAATTAATTCCCACTTGGAACCATTTTTTTTTCAAGGATAACTTCCCACTTGAAACCATTATTTACATTGTGGACTTTGATGAAAGATACATAATACAATAAAAAAATGTTCAATCCTAGTAAAATAATTCAATTCAAGTTACAATTTTTATCCATGTTAAATTTAGGCATGCACTTGATAACATAGAGTATAATAGAAATATTTTGAGGGAATACCAATTTTACATGAGTGATGACATATCACATTATATAGATTTTTTCTAAGGTTGTTTTGAGATATTTTATAGAAATAGGAATGCAACTGAAACTGTGTTCAATACAGATTAGATTTGGTAAAATAATTATGCAAGATAATTTATAATTCTCAAATGTTTTACTAGTAAAGAAAGATGCATAAGAAGTTTGGGGTAAATTTTTTCAGAGTTTATTTGAGGTTGTCCATGGAAAATGGGAACATGATGGTGTAGTTACCTTATTAAAAATATCCCTTAAAAAAGAGTAAGAGAAGCTCAAGGATGGTGATGATTTGATTGATGTTGTAAGTATTGTGGCTTGTTGTAATGAAACAATTTCTCATGGATCAAATAAATATTATCATGTGAAAATATTATTTTGGTTAATGGAAGAATAAAATAAGCCAATGGATAAAGATTGTAGTAAAATACATGGATTGAGTGATTTTCACTCAATCTGAAGCTCAATTCTAGCTCATGGACTATTTATACTAGGGATATGACATGATTTTTCTTATATTATATAGAATTTGATTGGAATGATTTTGAGTCAAAATAATGGGTTGACAAATGGTATTATAGACTCCTAAATCTTATAGGCATTTGTCACTCATTCAAACCACTATGGGATCATGAAATGATAGCAACAATTGACTTTAATGACACTTCAAATCTTATGGAACTAAGTATAGTTTATTTATAATGTAAATTTATCCTTAAACATTAGTGATATTTTAATTTTCCCTTATACTTCCTAAAAATTTATTACACTTTAAATGTAGGAATTTTTTTTGCTTTAATTACACCTATTCCTTACCTACACCTTCATCACAAATTAACTCATTAGACACAAAACTTGGAGCCCTCACCTTGTACATTTCAATCTCCATCTTATTCACTTTCTTGGTGTCATTCCCAAGCCATTCCTCATCCATATTAGTTGCTATGTCAATCATTATATATTTTTTTAATCTCTTACATGCTTAATTGCCATTATTTCTTTGATTATCCTCATGCTTGAGCACTCTCTTAGGTGCTATATCTTCCTTCATTTGACAAATACTTGATACCACCTCAAATTATTCTTGACCTTATATCATATCCATATTTGTGCGCTCACAATGCTACATATCAATCATCTTAGCACAACTTACCTCTTTTTCTTTCTTGGGTTCTTTGATCAAACCCAAAATCTCTATTGCTTGATTCTAATACTTCCTTTTCATCATCATCATGATTCTCTCTTATCTTTTATCTTCTTCACCCTTAAATGGAACAATTATATATGTCTTTCCATGCTACTTACTAGTATATGTGTTTTCTTGACAATCATGAATGGCATGCTTATCAAACTACCATGATCTCCCTAGCAATAAATGACACACATCTATAGGAAAAATATCACATAACACTTGATCTTGATACCTTCTTATCTAAAACTCAACCCAAATTCGTTCACTTACCAGTATTTGGTGTCCTTTTTAACCCATGGAACCTTGTATGCTTCTAGATGTGGCATTCTCTTCAATCCTAAATTTTGTACCATCTCCAAAGAAATAATGTTGTTAGTACTACCTCCATCAATTACCAAATTGCATACCTTACCATTGGCCTTACATCTACTTTTGACTAAGCTTCTCCTTTGGGCTAGTTATTTACCTTATTTCTATTGTAATAAGACTCTCTTCATGAGTAATGACTCATTATTATCATGCATTTTCTCCTCATTCATCTCTCTCTGCTACTACATCTTCTGCTCATATTCCTTGGACATTCTACTACCCTATGTCCTCTTTGACAATTCTAACATTGCCTCTGAAATCTATGCCTTGGTCCTTATCTCATTATAACTTCATTATTTATCATTATACCATCTAAAAATGGTCTAATATACCTTACATGGTGTTATCCCATGCCTTCTTGACCTACTGTTGCATGATCTTATGGTCTCCCTAGAACTAACTCTCCATTTCCTCTCTCTTCCATCCTTGCTTGCAATGGTACTAATTAGCCTTGTTGCCTATCATCTCTTTATTATCTTTATCTTCCTATTTTTTTATCATTATCTAATAATATATTCAATGGCCTACATCCTTACAAATAATGGAGCAATCAAATGAGTTACCTATTCTACCATATGCTTGACCAAATCATCATCATCCCTGCTAGCTCTCTCCATGGAGCACTATCCTTAATCACATGTCCTACATTTCACTTCATAATTTTTTTTTAAAAATATTTTTAACAATACACAAGAACATTTTTATATCTCTAATACCAAAATTATGCATATCATATACCAACTCCACTCACACTCTGCTTGTTTCTTAATCCACTATCTTTACAAAGGCTTCACTAGTTCACTTCTTCATGTAAGAATAAAAATATCATTGGATTATTATATGGGTTTTGGTATTATTTTTTCAAGTTACATAAGGTCACATTGAAATTTCATTCACATACCAACTCTCTTCAAGTCTCAACTCACACCTTTTCAGCTCTTAACTCCTCTATCTTGTTATGTTTCAATTCTTGACCATAGTTCATAAGTTCATTTATTTATAGGGCTTAAAAATTAAATACCTATTTGGAAACACCTAAAATAGGTTCATCACTATAAAAAATAAATCTTTACTCACTCTACATACTTTTCCAATCCTCAACTCATCCCTTATTTAACCTTTCAGACTCTTCTCTCAATCCTACTAGCCCTATTTTGCCTAAAATCCATTTTGTACAGAAAGGTGAAATTGTAACCTAAAAAAATGATGAATATTTTAAAAACCATTTTCTACTATTATTCTATCCTCAAATTTTGAAGCCGTAAATATTTTTTTAAGCTATTTTTCTTAGCAAATCTTGCTCATTATTGCCTTGTATTAGGTCTCTTAGGTCTTTTTGAGACCCTATCTACACAAAATTGGTTAAAAACAATACTATAAGGTATGGAACTACATAAAAACCATTAAAATATGTTTTCACATGTGTCACCCTAACTCTACACAAAATTTTATGTTTTTTTATGATAATTAAAGACAAAGTTATGGGTAAAACCCTAGGTTAGGGTATTCTCATGTTCTATTATAGTTGAGAGTGATCAAAAAGCACTTATGGAATTTTAGGGGATTTAAAAGATTTTGAAATGATTTGAGAGGTCTATATTTATTTTCCCCATGTTATCCAATCAATATATATCTTATACCAACCCTCTATTACAAGTTCTAACTAAAAAATACACCCAACTATGTTATGTATATCACTATCTACATGTCTATTACTGGTTTTACAAACTCCTACTTCATTCTTGATAAATATAAAGGCTATAACAAATTTAAAAGGATAAAATAAACATTTCATAATGATATAGAACACCTGGAACTTGAATCTTGAGTCAGATCTTTTCAACAGTTTAACTCACTGTCCATATTATTAATGGCTTTCATAGAAAACAAAGAATCCTTGCCACTCTATAGGTCTATTAATCTACAGGCCATAAATAACATTATCCAAAAATCTAAAAAAATCTACTAAGAGCTTCAAAATATCAAAAATTAACTTTAATGGTTTGAAACATTTGTAAATTGGTTGTCGTTTCCTTCTTTCACCATGTAATACATGTACAATCTACTAACATATTTCTCTATAGATAAACAAGGTCTAAGATACACTCTCATTATAATTAGAGTGATATATTGATGATCCTAAAATGGTTTTAATTTGAATATATTTCTCACAAACTTTAGATAGCTTTGTAATCACTTACTCTTATGCTTAACCTTGAGACACATAGGCTAAGGTGCACTAAACAATCAAATACAAGATTTGTCTCTGTATTATCTAAAGCAAGATTTCTTTTGTTATTATTTGAAGATTTAATTCAAAAAAATAACTTTAATTATCCTTATCCACATTTGAATCAGCTATAAACTTCATGCACATATTAACAAGTCTAATACAATCATTTGCAAAACAATAATGACCTTCGAAATAGAGGTTTGTATTCTTCCATTAATCAAAATAGGGGTTACCATCTTCCAATCTCCCCTTCACACAATTTATTTTTCATTTTTCCCATTCATCTAATACAAATATATTATGAGAATCACACTCATAAACTAACTCTAAGACTCCTAAAAAGAATACATAACTGATTCTGTTAGGAACTTGGAGTACAATCGATTACTTTGTATATAAGCAATTAAACACAAAATTAAACCAGAAGTAATAAGTAACTAGAAATCAGAAATAGCACAGAATAGGAGATACAAGAAACAACCAATCTTGTATTGAACTCTTCCAAAATACAATGAAGAAATCACACCCTTCCACACCTCTTGGGTGTACAGTATTTCCCTCTCAAGAGTTCTCTCTCACACTCAATTATAATCAACTCAATAACTGAGTTGTTATTCCCTTCTCTTTCCTTAATTACAATACATGACCCATGGGTCTCTTAAATAGAATCCAAGGCATACAATAATTAAAAACATAGACCCAAGACTTAAATTAGTCTTTACATGTAAACACTCTGTCCTCCTAAAATTAGAAAAAATCTAATTCTGGAAATGCATGCAAATGCACGCATTCACAAGTGACCGACGCCAGTCACTATCGGTTTACATATGACAGACGTCGGCCGATCCCTGACTGATGTCGATTAGTTCTGATCCATGCCTAACCAATGTCAGTGATACTGTCGATGCTGATTACTTGCCAACTGATGCCGGTTACTGGTTGAGTCCAGCAACCTCCACAAGAGCTCAATAGTGAAGCTTTTTTCTAGTTTCAACTATCCATCCTCCAATACATGTCGAATGAAGTGGTACCTAAGCTGTATATGTTTGGTTCTTGAATGAAAGGCTGAATTCTTTACCAAATGAATTGCACTTTGACTATCACTATACAATCTGCAACTCTCTTTCTCTTTTCCCAACTCTTCCATGAATCGAGTCATCCATATCATTTCCTTGCTTGCCTCTGTGACTGCAATGTATTCTGCCTCTGTAGTAGACAAGGCAACAACCTTCTGCAACTTTGAAATCTAGCTAACCGTCATTCCACCAACAGTGAACACATATCCTATGGTGCTTCTCCTGCCATCCAAGTCACCTATCATATCTGAATATACATACCCATGTAGAGAAGTGTTTGACCCTCCATAGCTGCACCTATACCTGTACAACAACATCCTCTATCTTGTTAATCTAGTTTGCATCTCCATCTTCAAGTTTAATCTTGAAGACCAACAAAATTTGAATGAAGATTCAACTTCTCCTTTGTTACCAGCTTTGTTAACATATCTGCAGGGTTCTTATCCATAAGGATCTTTTCTAGCTTCAACTATCCATCCTCCAATACATGTCGAATGAAGTGGTACCTAAGCTGTATATGTTTGGTTCTTGAATGAAAGGCTGAATTCTTTACCAAATGAATTGCACTTTGACTATCACTATACAATCTGCAACTCTCTTGCTCTTTTCCCAACTCTTCCATGAATCGAGTCATCCATATCATTTCCTTGCTTGCCTCTGTGACTGCAATGTATTCTGCCTCTGTAGTAGACAAGGCAACAACCTTCTACAACTTTGAAATCCAGCTAACCGTCATTCCACCAACAGTGAACACATATCCTATGGTGCTTCTCCTGCCATCCAAGTCACCTATCATATCTGAATATACATACCCATGTAGAGAAGTGTTTGACCCTCCATAGCTGCACCTATACCTGTACAACAACATCCTCTATCTTGTTAATCTGGTTTGCATCTCCATCTTCAAGTTTAATCTTGAAGACCAAAAAAATTTGAATGAAGATTCAACTTCTCCTTTGTTACCAGCTTTGTTAACATATCTGCAGGGTTCTTATCCATAAGGATCTTTTCTAGCTTCAACTATCCATCCTCCAATACATGTCGAATGAAGTGGTACCTAAGCTGTATATGTTTGGTTCTTGAATGAAAGGCTGAATTCTTTACCAAATGAATTGCACTTTGACTATCACTATACAATCTGCAACTCTCTTGCTCTTTTCCCAACTCTTCCATGAATCGAGTCATCCATATCATTTCCTTGCTTGCCTCTGTGACTGCAATGTATTCTGCCTCTGTAGTAGACAAGGAAACAACCTTCTGCAACTTTGAAATCCAGCTAACCGTCGTTCCACCAATAGTGAACACATATCATATGGTGTTTCTCTTGCCATCCAAGTCACCTATCATATCTGAATATACATACCCATGTAGAGAAGTGTTTGACCCTCCATAGTTGCACCTATACCTGTACAACAACATCCTCTATCTTGTTAATCTGGTTTGCATCTCCATCTTCAAGTTTAATCTTGAAGATCAACAAAATTTGAATGAAGATTCAACTTCTCCTTATTTACCAGCTTTGTTAACATATCTGCAGGGTTCTTATCCATAAGGATCTTTTCCAGCTTTAACTATCCATCCTCCAATACATGTCGAATGAAGTGGTACCTAAGCTGTATATGTTTGGTTCTTTAATGAAAGGCTAAATTCTTTACCAAATGAATTGCACTTTGACTATCACTATACAATCTGCAACTCTCTTGCTCTTTTCCCAACTCTTCCATGAATCGAGTCATCCATATCATTTCCTTGCTTGCATCTATGACTGCAATGTATTTTGCCTCTATAGTAGACAAGGCAACAACCTTCTGCAACTTTGAAATCCAGCTAACCATCGTTCCACCAATAGTGAACACATATCCTATGGTGCTTCTCCTGCCATCCAAGTCACCTATCATATCTGAATATACATACCCATGTAGAGAAGTGTTTGACCCTCCATAGCTGCACCTATACCTGTACAACAACATCCTCCATCTTGTTAATCTGGTTTGCATCTCCATCTTCAAGTTTAATCTTGAAGACCAACAAAATTTGAATGAAGATTCAACTTCTCCTTATTTACCAGCTTTGTTAACATATCTGCAGGGTTCTTATCCATAAGGATCTTTTCTAGCTTCAACTATCCATCCTCCAATACATGTCGAATGAAGTGGTACCTAAGCTGTATATGTTTGGTTCTTGAATGAAAGGCTGAATTCTTTACCAAATGAATTGCACTTTGACTATCAATATACATTCTGCAACTCTCTTGCTCTTTTCCCAACTCTTCCATGAATCGAGTCATCCATATCATTTCCTTGCTTGCCTCTGTGACTGCAATGTATTCTGCCTCTGTAGTAGACAAGGCAACAACCTTCTGCAACTTTGAAATCTAGCTAACCGTCATTCCACCAACAGTGAACACATATCCTATGGTGCTTCTCCTACCATCCAAGTCACCTATCATATCTGAATATACATACCCATGTAGAGAAGTGTTTGACCCTCCATAGCATAAATGCCTACTGCCGTTCCCTCTCAGATATCTGAGAATCCACTGAACTACTTTCTAGTGCTCCTTTCTTGGATTGGCCATAAAGTTGCTGGTAACTCCCACTGCTTGGGCAATATCAGGTCTAGTACATACCATAGCATACATCAAGCTCCCAACTATGAAGCATATGGAACTTTGCTAATGTACTCAACCTCATCATGTGATTTAGGACACTGTTCTTTACTCATCTTGAAGTGTCCAGCCATAGGTGTGCTTATTGGTTTTGCATCCTGCATATAGAACCTCTCCAACACCTTATTCACATAATCCTCTTAAGACAAAATTAGCCTGTGATTTTTCCTGTCTCTAGAAATACTCATGCAAGGATTTTCTTTGCTACTCCTAAATCCTTCATGGAAAATGTGTGAGCTAATTTTAGCTTTAGCTCAGTAATTTCCTACATGTGTGAACCTGCAACAAGCATATCATCTACATACAACAATAGGATAATATAATTACCATTATCCAATCTCGTAAAATAAACACAATGGTCAAATTGACATTTACTAAAGCCATGCTCTGTCATAAATCTATCAGACCTCAGATACCATTGTCTTAGAGCTTGCTTAAGACCATATAAGCTTTTCTTCAACTTGCACACAAGTTTCTCCTTACCTGTGACCTCAAAACCTTCCAGCTATTCCATACATATCTCTTCATCCAAATCCCCATGAAGAACCACTATCTTAACATCAAGCCGCTCAAGATGCAAATCCTCAATAACAACTAAAGACAATACAGTCTGAATAGAAGTCATCTTTACTACAAGAGAAAAAAGTTCACCAAAATTAATACCTAGTTTCTGTGCAAATCCCTTTACTACTAACCTGGCCTTATGTCTCATCTGTCCATTCTCTCTTTCCTTTAACCTGTAAACCCATTTTTTTCAGTGCTTTCTTTTCGGCTGGAAACTCAACCAAATCTGACGT
Organism: Torreya grandis; assembly: GCA_037957365.1. NCBI lineage: Eukaryota > Viridiplantae > Streptophyta > Pinopsida > Cupressales > Taxaceae > Torreya > Torreya grandis. Next base: position 99,655 of record JARHVA010006249.1, read on the forward strand.
TTGGTTCTCTTCTAAGGAATCAATTTCCTCAGTCATGCCATGCTCCCACTGTTTCTTAGATTCTACCTATATTGTCTCATCAAAAATTTCTATTTCTCCACCATCAATTAGCAACACGTAGTATAAATAAGGGGAATAACGAATTGGAGGTTTACTTACCCTTATAATCCTCCTTATGGGCATTTGAGACTCATTCATAGCTTGCTGTCCACCCAAATTTCATTATGTCAATGATTGATCTTAGTCATCTCTCTATTTGGACCCGACCGACATTAGTTCTACCTGACCCACATCAATCTCTGCTTGACCGATGTCGATTACTGTCTGATTGATGTCATTTGCTATGTGACTACCAACGTTATTTACCTGACTGACATCAGTCTCTGTGTTTTCTTATGAGTGATGATTTTTACCTGTGAGATCATTTTGGATCATTACCTCATCCAAATCAAGATTGCCCTGCTTAGAATTATTTAGCCTCTTGAGCTGATCACTGTACATCACCTTCTCATTGAAAACTACATCACAACTTCTAATAATTTTGTTAGTTTCTAAATTCCACAATCGGAATCCAAAATCTACAAAGCCATAACCAATGAAAGTGCACCACATGGATTTAGCATCCAACTTCTTTCTATTTTCTTTATCAACGTGCACAAAAGCTTTAGAACCAAAAATTTTGAGAATTGAAAGATCTACCTTTTTACCTATCCATGCCTCTTTTGGAATTCCACCATCTAACAGTAGAAGGTCCTCTGTTAATCAGGTAAACTATAGTATCCACAGCTTCTACCTAAAACTTTAAGGGCAAACCAACATGCAACCTCATACTCTGTGCACACTCCATTATTGTTCTATTCATCCTTTCAGCAACTCCATTTTGTTGAGGTGTCCTTGGAACCATCCTTTCCCTGTGTATTCCACTCATAGAATAGTAATTGTTGAATTTATTATTGTAGTACTCACCACCATTGTCAGATCTAAGGCACTTCAACCTCAAACTTGTTTTATTCTCAACCAAAGCTTTCCATTTCTTAAATGTGTCAAAAACATCAGATTTCCTCTTTATGCAATAAACCCATACCTTTCTTGTAGCATCATCAATGAAAGAAACATAATACTATGATACTCCAATAGAAGCTACCTGAGCTGGTCCCCACACGTCTGTGTGAACAAGCTCCAACTTGTGCTCCTTCTTTATTGACTCAATTTTGAGAAAATTAACTTTCTTCTGTTTCTTAAAAATACAGTGCTTACAAAAATCTAGATCTATGCTTTTCAAATCTGAAAGATTACCTTTTGACTTAAGAACAGTCATTCCCTTCTCACTCATGTGACCAAGCCTATAGTGCCACAACTTTACATCTACATCTGAAGTAGATAAAATAGAAGGAGAATAATTAGTAACACAAGTAGATAAATAAAGTGTACCTACTCTCTTACCTCTTGCTAATACAAGTGCACCCTTGGAAACTTTCCAAGATTCAGCTTTGAGAGTTACTGTGCAACCCTCATCACCCAACTTTCCTGTAGAAATTAGATTCCTCTTCAAGATGGGTACATGCATGACATCTTTCAACACCCATGTGTTGCCATTCTGCAATTTTAGCTACACTTTTCCTTTGCCAACAATTTGACAAGGCTCACCATCCCCTAAATAAACTTTTCCAAAGTCTCCATGGACATAATCATTGAAAAATTCTTTATTTGGGGTTGCATGGAAAGATGCACCAGAATCTAAAACCCATGATTCTACTTGACTATCCAAAGAAAATATAAGAGCATCCTATGCAACAATACCTACAATATTTGATTCCTTATTACCTTCTTGCTGATTTTCTTTGTTATCCTTCAACCAGCAATCTTTCTTTGCATGCCCTTTCTTTCCATAATTCTAGCAGGGTATTCTGCCATTTCTGGATTTGGATCTCCTTCCCATATTTGACCTTGATTTCCCTTGCTTGCCATTCTCTCTTTGCCTTCCCCTACTTTCAATACTTAAAGCATTACCTGATGTTTCCCTTGTGCTTTTCCTGTGAATTTCTTCATTCAAGATTACACTAACAACATCATCAACTTTCAAGATATCTGAAGTAGATGCAGTATTACTTACCACCATTACCAAATTGTGCCGGCTTTTAGGTAAACAGCATAAGATTAAGAGAGCCTTAATTTCATCATCAAAAACTATTTTGACTGAATTTAATTGATTTATAATTTCATGGAAATCATTAAGATGACTATATACAGATCCACCTTCCTACATTTGCAAACTAAATAATTGCTTCATAAGATATACCTTATTTGAAGCTAAGGGTTTTTTATATAAGTTTGCCAGAGTATCCATTAACTCTACCGTTGACTTTGCCTGTGATAAGTTAGAAATCACAGAAGATGCCAAGCTTAACCTTATAGATCTAAGAGCCTTTCTATCAAGAACATTCCATTCTTCATCTTGCATATCTGTGAGCTTACTAGAAACCCCACCCAATGATGAAAATAGATCTTTCTGATACAGATGATCCTCTATCTACATCCTCCATAATTGATAATTCTTGCCATTGAATTTTTCCATTCTTAGCTTACTTTCTTCTGCCATTGCTTTGCTCCCACTCAAACAGAAACCCCTGTGAGTGAACCTATAATCAACAATCACTAACCCACTATGATACCACTTGTTAAGAACTTGGAGTACAATTTATTACTTTTTATATAAGTAATTAAACATGGAATTAAACTAGAAGTAATAATTAACTAGAAATCAGAAATAGCACAGAATAGGAGATACAAGAAACAACCAATCTTGTATTGAACTCTTCTAGAATACAATGAAGAAATCACACTCTTCCACACATCTTAGGTGTACAGTATTTCTCTCTCAAGATTTCTCTCTCACACTCAATTACAATCAACTCAATAACCGAGTTGTTATTCCCTTCTCTTTCTTTAATTACAATACATGCCCCATGGGTCTCTTAAATAGGATCCAAGGCATACAATAATTAGAAACATGGACCTAAGACTTAAATTAGTCTTTACATGCAAACACTCTATCCTCCTAAAATTAGAACAAATCCAATTCTAGAAACGCTTGCAAATGCATGCATACATAGGTGACTGACGTTGGTCACTGTCAATCTGCATATGACCAACATCAGTCGATCCCTGACCGATGTCGATCAGTTCTAATCCATGCCTGAATAATGTCGGTGATACCGCTGATGTCAGTTACCTATCAACCAATGCCAGTTACTGGTTGAGTCCAACAACCTCCACAAGAGCTCAATAGTGAAGCTTTTAGCTCCACAACTCAATAGATTCTTGATTCATCTTTTCCATGTAGAGGTTATTTTTGCTCAAGGATTACATTATTATCTTAATTGGACATTATATGACATACCTAAGACAATGACATGGGATTGATTACATTTTATGAACATATATAGGGTCTAAATCCCCTTAACATGTTTGTGACATCTTTCCATCCTCTCAAAATGCATAATAGTCCTTTCAAATGCTTAGAATAATTCAAATTTTCAAAAAGGAACTTTTGGCAGGAAAAGGTAGAATTTGAATTATATTCTCCTTAAGACCATCTAGCTATCACTTATGGACTACTTAGGACATATATCAACTATATCACAACTAAAAGACTATAAAAAATAAAAAATAGATCAAACGTTGGGTCCTTGTAGGATACCCCTACATCATACTACCAACTTGAGAAATTTTTGCCACAGGTGTTTGGTGATCCACTTGGCATATGTTTCTGCTTGAATGTAATGAACCTCCTCATTGAATATATCCACTTCCACTTGCCTCTCATAGAGGTGAACATTCTCTTGGGCCCCACATTTAGGCCTTAACTAGTTCTTCATACCTGCACATGAAACGCAGTTGTTAAACAAAACATAGTTATTTCCCTCTTCTTCTTGGTTGGCAATTATTTTCCATTCTTTCTCCTCTTCAAACTAATTCTTATCCTCAACTCCATCTTCAACCGCTACTTCAAGTATGAAATCTTTATTCTTTACCAATTCTCCTTGTACTTCCCATTCCATTTCATAGATGATATGTTCTTGTTCTTTACATGCCTCATTTTAATGTAAATGTTTGGTTTGTTGTTGTATATCAAATTATTCATGACTACCCACTGTCTCTTGTACTTGCAAAGGTTGCATATTCATCTTCACTATCCATTCTTCTTGATTGATTTCATGAGACTACTACATATTGCCTAACTCTTTGACATATTTCTCTTATTCAATATTATTAACCTTTCTCTCCTTGGCTACCACAATCACTTTAGGTTATACATGCATCTCTATTTTATCTTTCACCTACTCCTTACATGCACCTTCATCACAAAACAACTCATTAGACATAAAACTTGGAGCCCTCACCTTGTACATTTCAATCTCCATCGTATTCACTTGCTTGGTGTCAATACCAAGCCATTGCTCATCTATCTTAGCTACTATGTCAATAATTATACTATTGTTTTCTCTCTTACATTCTTAGCTGTAATGCTTGATTTTATTATCCTCATACTTGAGCACTCTCTTAGGTGTTATACCTTCATTTAACAACTACTTGTTACCACTTCACATTCCTATTTACCTTCAATCATGTCCATCTTTTTGGACTCACAATGTTGCATACCAATCATCTCAACACAACTTACCTCTTCTTATTTCTTGGGTGTTTTGATCAAACCCAAACTCTCCATTTCTTGACTTTAACACTGCTTTATCATCATCATCATCATCATCATCATCATCATCATCATCATCATCATGATTATTTCATCTATTCTATCTTTTTCACCCTTCAGTAGAATAAGTATCTATCTTTCCACACTACTTAATAGTATATGTGTTTGCTTGACCATTATGGGTGTCATGCTTATCAAACTTCCATGGTATCCTTATCAATAAATGACATACATCTATAGTAAAAATATCACATAACACTTGATCTTTATACCTTCTTATCTAAAACTCAACCCAACTATGTTCACTTACCAATATTTTGTGTCATTTCTAAACCCATGAAACCTTTTATGTTTCTAGATGTGGCATTCTCTTTAATCCTAATTTCTACACCATATCCAAAGAAACAAATTTGTTATTACTACCTCCATCAATTACCAAATTGCATGCCTTACCATTAGCCTTACGTTTGCTTTTAAACAAGTTTCTCCTTTAGTCTAGTTCTTTGCCTTATTTTTACTGAAATAACTCTCCTCATGAGTAATGAATCATTCTTTTCATGCCTTAAATACTCATTCACCTATCTCTAATGTTTCATACTTTTACTCACATTCCTTGGACACTCTACTACCCTATGTCTTTCTCTTTGGCAATTCCAACATTGCCCCTGAAATCTCTATATTAGTCCTTGTCTCATTAGACCTTCATATATTTTCATTATACCATCTACTAATTATATAATTTTCTTTGAATGGTGTTGTCCCATGCCTTATTGACCTGCTTCTACATGCTCTTGTAGTCTCGCTGGAGCCACCTCTCCATTCCTCTCTCTTACATCCTTGATTACAATGGTACTAACTGACCTAATTGCCTATCATCTCTTTCTTCTCTTTTTATTCTTATTTTTTATTATATTTCCTTGAGAACATCTTTAATGGCCTCCATCCTCACAACTAATGGATCAATCAACTGAGTTACCTGGTCTACCATTTGCTTGACCAAATCATCATCATCCCTGCTAGCTCTCTCCATGGAGCACTATCCTTAATCACATATCCTGCATTTCACTTCATAACACATATTGTTAATATTTTTAACAATCCACAAGAATATTTTTCTAGCTATGATGCCAAAATGATATAAAGCATATACTAAGTCCACTCACACTATGTTTGTTTCTTAATCCACTATCTTTACAAAGGCTTCACTAGTTCACTTCGTCATGCAAGAATATAAATCTCATTGGATTATTATATGGGTTCTAGTATTATTTTTTCAAGTTCTATAAGGTCACATCAACCTCTCATTCACATACCAACTCTCTTCAAGTCTCAACTCACACCTTTTCAGCTCTTAACTCCTCTATCATGTTCTTGTTTCAATTCTTGACCATAGTTCATAGGTTCATTTGTTTATAGGGCTTAATGATTTTTATACCTATTCAGAAACACCTAAAATATGTTCATCACTATTAAAAATAAATATTTACTCACTCTACATACTTTTCCAATCCTCAACTCATCCCTTATTCAACCTTTAAGAATCTTCTCTCAATCTTACTAGCCCCATTTTGCTCAAAATCCCTATTATATAGAAAGGTACAAGTGTACCTTGATAAAATGATGACTATTTTAAATATAATTTTCCAATATTAGTCTATATTTAAAATTTTAAGCCTTAACTCTTTCTTTAATCTACTTTTATTAGCAAATCTTGCTCACTATTGCCTTGTATTAGGTCTCTTATGTCTTTTTGAGACCTTGTCTACACACAGTTAGTTAAAAACCAAAATAGAAGGTAAGAAACTACATCAAAACCATTAAAATATATTTTCACATGTGTCAATTTGACTCCACACAAAATTTGACATTTTTATGATAGTTAAAGACAATGTTATGGGTAAAACCCTAGGTTAGGGCTTTCTAGTGTTCTACTACAACCAAGAGTGATCAAAAAGCACTTGTAGACTTTTGTGGGGTTTAAAATCTTTCCAAATGATTTGATAGGTTTGTATTTGTTTTCCTCACATTCTCAAATAAATATATTTATTCCACCAACCCTCTATTACAAGTTCTAACTAAAAATACACTTGATTGTGTTATGTAAATCACTATCTATAGGTATGTTCCTAGTTTTACAAACTCCCACTTCATCCATGATCAATATAAAGGTTCTAAAAAATTTCAAAGGATACACATAAACATTTCAAAATGATCCAAAACACTTAGAATTCAAATCTCTAGTCATATATTTTCAATAGTTCAACTCATTGTCCACATTATTAATGTCTTTCATAAAAAATTAAGAATCCTTGCCACTCTACAGGTTTGTTAGTCTACATGCCACAAATGACATTATCCCAAAATCTATAAAATTCAATAATAGATTAAAAAGATAAAAAATTAACTTAATTGGATGGTCTAAAGCATTTGTAAACTAGTTGTCATTTCCTTCTTTCACCATGCAATACACACATAGTTTGCTAACATATTTCTCTATAGAAAAACAAGGTCTGAACTATACTCTCCTTATACTTAGAGTGATATCTTGATGATCCTCAAATGGTTTTAATTTGAATATATTTCTCAAAACCTTCGAATAGGTTTATAATCTCTTACTCTAGTGCTTAACCTTGAGAAACACAGGCTAAAGTGAACCAAATAATCACATACAAGATCTATCTCTGCATTATCTAAAGCAAAATTTATTTTGTTACTCTTTGAAGATTTAATTCACAAAAACAACTTTAATCATCCTTCTCCACCTTTGAATCAATTATAAACTTCATGCACATATTAACAAGTCTAATATAGTCATCTACAATAATAATAATAATAATGAACTTCAAAATAGAGGTCTATATTCTTCCATTAATCAAAATAGGGGTTACCGTCTTCTAATTTATATGCCCATATAGTCATGTTCATGAAGATGGTCTCTAAATCTATATTTTTCTATGAGATAAAACATACCACCATTTATACCTCATTATGAATGGAAGAGAATCCTATGAGGGGTGGTAAAAATACTCCCCCATGTAACTTTATGAGTTGATGATTCATCTCTACCCCTCACAATTAGCATGTAATAGCTACAAAAAAATTGTTATATTTCCCCCCTTAAGAATGAGAAGAGTCTCTACAATAATGTGTCTAGATGTCTACAAGTTTTAACTTTGGGTGATGATAGAGGGTGGATGAAGGAAATTATTATGTTTATAAGCCCATCTAGATGTGTCCATAAATATGGTTTGTATATTAGGCTTGTGAGTCAAAAATTACATGTTATATTGACTAACATTTTATCTCTAAATCAAGATTTAACTCCAAGATAAAACATGACACCATGTATTCTCATCAAGAGTGGAAAATAATAATCTATAGTGTGCTTAAAAGAGTCCCCTATGAAAATTTCATCATTAATGGTACATCTCTATCCCTCACATTTTGAATGTAATGTCTGTGAAAAGTTACTTCCATTTTCCCCATTAAGAATGAGAAGATTTTATTTAGGGATGTGTCTAACTACCTAAAGGTTTCAACTCAAGGGGATGACAAGTCAAAATTTACGTGTTTATTGACCAAATTTTGGTACCTATATCAATATTTCATTGTGAGAGAAAAAAGCCTCTATTTATTTCTCAATGAAAGTGGATGATAAAAATATTGGGGGTGATTAGAATGCTACCACTTGCAACTTTAGGAGCTGATGTTAATCTCTACCCCTCATGATTTGCCTATAATGGTTTTGCAAATATAATTCCATTGTTCCCCTTAAGAAATATACTATTTTTTTAGGGATGAATTTGACCACCTAAAAGTTTCAAATCCAATAGTAGAAAGAGTGCATAGAAATACCATTTATAGGACCATCTAGATGTTTCCATGAAGATGGTTTTTCGATCGAGATCATGAGTTAAAATTTATGCATTATATTGACCAAATTTTAGTCCCTAAATTAATATTTCACTTTAATAAAAACCATGTTGTATTTTAATCCTCATCAAGACTAGAATAAAATATTTTATGGGGTACTTAGAGGACTCCTCTGTGAAACTTTAGATGATTAAAATTTGTCTCTACCCATCACAATTTTCCTACAATGACTATGCAAAGTTTGTTCCCTTTTACCCTTAAGAATGAGAAGATTCTCTAAAGGAACACATTTGATTGTGTGTAATTTTTAACTCTAAGCAATGGTAGAGGATATATAATTGCCATTCATATATTTATAGGCCCATCTAGACTTGTTTTCTAAAATAGTTCATTGATTGGGCTTACGAGTAAAAAGTTGCACATTATACTAACTAATTTTTGGTCTTTAAAGCAAGATTTTGCTGTGAGAGAAAAAAATTCACCATTTATTCCTCAAAAAGAGTGGAATTTAATACTCTATGTGGTGATTATAATAATACCTCATGAAATTTTATGAGCTAACAACTTGTCTCTACCCCTCATGGTTTACTTGCAATGATCACAAAAAGTAAACACAATAATATTCTCCATTGCAATATTATTATAATCTAGTAAAATTAAACCCAATAATATTACATTACTAGAGTAAATGTGTCACCATTTCTTCCTCATTACAAATGAAAGATAATAATTTAGGTCAGGGGGGATGATTATAATACTCCACCATGTAATTTTTAGATCTAAATATTTATCGCTATCGTTCATGGTTTAATTGAAAGGTTTTCCTAAAGTTTGTTCCATTTTTTAACTTAAGAATGAGAAGATTCTCTTTAAGGATGCACCTGATTACCTCCAAGGTTTGAATTTAGGGTATGAAATATGGATTAAAAATTAAATTATTGTGTTTATAGGTCCATATAAATGTGTTTAAGAATACAATTTGTATATTGGGTTTGTGAGTCACAATTGGTGTGTTATACAGGCCAATTTTTAGTCCCTAAATCAATATTTCACTGTGGGGAAAAATGTGTTGTTGTTTCTTCCTCACTGAGAGTGTAAATAATCATATAATAAGTTATTATATGAATATACTATGCAATTTTAGGAGTATCAATTCATCTCTACATCTCATGATTTTCCTACAAGAACTTCCCAAAATTTGTTCCCTTTTTTCCATTAAGAATGAAAAGAATATTTCTACGGATGTGTTCACTCTGCAAGTATAAAATTTTTGGGATGAAGGAGGTGGATGAAGGGATTTATTTAATATATATGCACATTTATATGTCCACAAATAATTTTCATCGATTGGGCTTATGAGTCAAACATTGCACATTATATTGACCAACTTTTAGTCCCTAAATCCATAGTTCACTGCAAGAGGAAATGTGTTGTTGTTTCTTCCTTATAAAGAGTGGAAGATAATCCTATAAGTGGTGATTAGATTAATCCCCAATGAAATTATATAAGTTTATGGTTCATATACACCTCAAATTTTTTTATTACAATGGATGTGCAAAGTTCAATCCATTTTCCCCTTAAGAGTGATAAGATTCTCTTAAGGGATACATCCAATTGATTGTAATTTTCAAAAATAGGGAATAATTGAGGGTGAAATAATACCATTCCTAAATTTATACACATTTTTTTAATTTTTACATGAAGATAGTTAATTTATTGGGCTTACAAGTCAAAAATTGCACATTACACTAACCATTTTTTTACTCCCTAAAACAAGATTTTATTTTGAGAGACAAGATGTTTTCATTTATTTCTTATCAATATTTGAGGATAAAAATCCATAGTTTATTTATAGTACTCCCCCATGAGATTTTATGAGCTTAAATTTGGTCTCTTCCCCTTATAGTTTGCTTATAACAACTGCTAAAAAATCATTCCATTTTCCCCTAACAATGACAAGATTCTCTTTATGGATGCATTTGAACACCTAAAATATTTAACTCTAAAGGTTAATGGAACACATAAAAATTACATTCATATGTTTATACACCAATATGGATGTGTCTATGAATATAATTCATTTATGGGTGCACGAGTCCAAAGTTACAAGTTATACTAACCAACTTTTGCTCCTTAAAACAAGATTTTATTATGAGATAAAAAGTGCCAGTAATTCTTCCTCATTATGTGTGAAATAATATCCTAGTGAGGTATCATATTAATCCATTTTTAAAATATATGATCTTATGGTTCATTTATACCCCTCATAGTTTACCTGTAATAACTATGTAAAGTTCATTCAATTTTTCCCTTTAAGAATGATAATATTCTATTCAAGGATGCATCTAATTGCTTTAAAATTTTGAACCTATAGGTATATTTGACATGTATTAAGGGAATTATTTAATTTATATTCCCACTCATATGTTTTTACAATTATGATTTTTCAATTGAACTTGTGATTCAAAAGTTGTGTGTTATACTGACTAACTTTTGGTCCATAAAGAAATATTTTACTAAGAGAGAAAATGTGTCATCATTTATTCTTTCTTAGGAGTGGAAGATAATCCTATCAAGGGTGATTATATGACTTTTCCATGGAATTTAAATATCTTATGGTTCATTTCCACCCCTAACCATTATCACGAAATGGCTGCCCAAACTTCCCTTTGTTTTTCCACTTAAGATTGACAAAATTCTCTTTAGAGATATGTTTTATTGCCTATATGTTTTGACTCTCAGGTCTGATGGGTCATGGATGAGTGGGTAGACAAAAGAGAAACCTATTAAGGGTTCTTATAATACTTCCACAAGGAATGTCAAGAGTTTAGGATTTCTTTATATGGATTTAGATCGTGTTCCAAAGTTATTTCATTTTCAAGATACACATCACAAAGACTATTACAAACAACTTATAAAGTTTATTGAAGTATTATAAAATTAAAACCCTTTTTCTAGATAATTTATAAACAATAATCATGAAAGCTAAACATTAGTTATCTTTTCATTGACACAACTGTGATATGAAAACTTCTTCATTTATGAGTAATTATAAGAAGAATAATGTACAATGACAACAAAAAAAATAAAAATAATGACATATAAAAATTAAATATATATAAAGAAATTATAATAGTGTATGATTCATATATATATGTCATATAATATGCATGTATATATAAAGTATTCCAGGATGACATATGAAATGGGTCATATTGGTATACAATAGATGTATAAAATTGGCCATATAAATTGGGTCATATAAGCAAACAATGTGGAACATATAAACACATAAAATTTTATCCATATTGGCATACAAAATAAAGTGTGCCTACAACTACCCCTAGCACTACAACTATCTCTTCTCCTACTCAATGCCTCCAAATAAACTGTGCCTCATTGCCATAGATGTAGAACTTGGAGTGATAGATGTTTCATTATAGGGAGAGACTATATTCTTATCTTGTGATGGATATAATTTATGTGACACATATTTAAAAATTTGTTGTACTTTCATAATGTAAAAATTAGAAAATAGTGCATTAAAACAATGTATGGAAACATATGGAGTTGCCAAGAACCAAATTTTGAAACAAGGTGACTTTAGACTAACTACATGCCACCTAAAGCGGTGCCTAAGGCTATGTGACCTTGAATATATCAGTGATGGTGAATCTTATGGAACATATATATGGTTAGATCTATGTTCATACAAATATAAATATGACATAGAGTATAATTACTTGAATTTAAAAAATAAAATTTTACTATGTGACCTCACTAGTCTATGTCTTTGAATCAGGTGGTTTTGGGGAAATACTAGATCTTGGGACACAATTACAACATTAATTATAGGTTGTTTCAATCCAAGTGGGGCACCCATAACATCTCTCATCATTTGTACAAGTAAGAAATGAAAGAGGTAAATTATGTATCGATTACAATTAAACCTATTTTAATATAAAACTAAATTATTCCTTATACATAAAGAGAGAAAGACAATAGTAGGGAAATGTAATTATAATTGTAGTGTTATCCTAAGATTGTTATAGTCTAGATGAGGTATTAATAGTGTCTATCATCATCTATATAAAAAAATAATGAAACAGACAAATTACATACCCTATTTAAGATAAATTTTTAAAAAAAATCTTTTACATAAATAGAGAGTGAGAGGGATAAAAATAGTGATTACAAGAGGGAATGAGAGAGAGAGTGAGAGGGAGAGAGATAGATAATGCAACGTTATCTCTCTTTATCTCCCTCTCTCTTTCCATGTATCTATCTCTTACAAAAGGAGGGAAAGTCCAAGAGAGTAAACACACTAAAATTATGGTGTATACAAAACATTATAATAATATAGAAACTTGAAAATTTACTTTCCCAACATAAGTGTAGCATACTGTAGTGATAATCACACCCTCAGTAATAGAATCCAAACAACTAGGGCATCTAAAATATAACTTATCATTTATATAAACAAAAACTCAAAGAATCAAAATATTAATCAATTAAGTAAGCATATTAAAATAAAAAATTAATATTATTTTACATACATAAATAAACTACAATCAATTACTTATGTGCATATATATGGTGAGATAAATAAGCATTGCATATACAACTATGTGCTAATATGAGGTGGTGAAGTAAAAACATATGAAATATAATATTGTGTACTAGTGCCTTGAGCTGATAAATGAATTATAGATGGAATATAATGTTTTGTACTAGTGTCTAGAGGTACTTAAGTAATTGTAGATGACATATACTATTACATACTAGTGTCTTGCATAGATGTGAGTATAGTCTCTAAGAGTGTCTCTATTGTATTTGTATATTTAACCCCTATATATATAAAATGAATAGGTATTTCAATACACTTAATCTCACATGATGTGAAACTATGTATATGAACTATAGGATGATTTCTAGTTGTGCCACCATGTGAAGCACCAATAGTAGGAAGGACACTACTAGATGTGCCACCACCTATACCTTGTGTACAAGTCCTTCATGAATGTATCCCATGGTCAATGATGACTTGTGTGAGACTAATAACTACCTCAAGGGTGTTAATTTGTATATCATGATGAAATATTTAGGTATGGACACATGTGTTATTGTCCTTGTATTGCTATATGGGTGGTTTAGGTAGTTTTGGTCCCACTTAGCACTAGGTCTATTAAATGAATACCTACCTCCCATACATTTTCATGATTTCATGATAAAAATAATTTTATATTTATTTAGGAACAAAATAAAAATAAATATTTATAAAAAAATTATAATGGAACCTCATTGTTATTGCACATAGGTTCATAAAATACCATCCACCACCTATCCTAAAAGTTTTTTTAATCTTTGCATGAATAAACCAATCAATGCTAATGTGTTTGTGACTTATTGGTGGTGGTTTAGTGGTTCCAAAAATATGAAACAAAACACATAATTATTTTATTTATATGTTTTATTTTTAATATCCTCATATGAAAATTTATTAGAATAATAGTATTTCAATATCTCACTTTGATGTATCATTGCATCAAATTGGGAAGTGACATTTCTTTATTCATTATAAATTACCTCCAATATATTTGCAAGTGAATTTCATGAACTATTTTTTTTAGGTCACACAAACTATTAATAATGATTTCCAAATGTTTCCACTTTGAATTATAGTTTTGATATAATTATGTTTCTTCTTTTATAATGTTAAAATGTTGAGGGTTTTCATCAAGGTTTTATTCGCGTAATGGCTCCATCAAATCAATAATATAAAATAATAAAAGTAAAAATTTATAATATTTAGTTGAAGTATTTCATGAGATAAATGTAATGTTAATTTCAATTCCCCCTTTCCTTGTAATTATTATAAAAAATACCTATTAATGGGTCAGTAGTAATTTTAGGTAAAAAAGAAAGAAAGGATAAAAGTGCTTAGATTCCTCCACAATCAAAGAGGTTAAAATTAAATTTTGATGGTGCTTCTAGGGGACATATAGGTGATTTTGGGGTTGGTTTTATTATCTAAGATTTTATTGGATCATTGATCAGGTTAAATTCCAAAAAACATGCAGATAGAACTAATAATGAAGTTGAATCCCAAACACTGGTTACTGGAATTGACCTTGCCATTCATTGAAATATTAATAAGCCAATCATTGAAGGAGATTTATAGATTATAATTTATACCCTAGTGAAAAAATATGCCACCTCTTGGAAACTAGAAAATATTTTATCCAGTGTTTGGGTAAATTGATCAAATTTTCTTTAGAATCCAAGCATTGTTTTCAAGAGGCTAATTTTATTAGTGATTTACTTGATAATTATGGAATTGATCAAATTGAAACAATCATAATGGATAATATTAATGATACTTGGGGATATTTTCCATATTTAAATTCCATCAGTATGGGTTTTTAATTTAATTTTCCTTTTAAAATGATTATATAAATCAAAAAAGAAAAAAAAGTGAAAATTAAATTAAAAATAAAACTAAAAATTAGAAATCAACTTTGATGTTAATCGATTTGAAAAATATATTTAAAAATATTGTATAATAATAAATTTCATTGATTATTATTTTTAGAGCAGCTCTTTTCATCATGTCAAATCTTGCCACCTTATTGGCCTTTTTGACAACATCCTAGTAGCATGCACATTTCTTGTGTGATCAAAGGTGGAAATCAAGTACATTAATAGAAAGGACTCTAATTGATTTATTTTTGATAGGTGGTGGATTCAATTTATCTACTATATCCATTAGTTTGCGTATGGTTAGTCATGGAACATTAACATCTAGTATAGAATAAGGGGTGGAATTAGCATTGGCAACTCTAGTGGTGTATGTCTATAGTGTAGTCTGGGAAGTGGTGTTCAAAGGAGGCATTTCATGGTCAAGGATTAAGAATATATTATGGGCTCCATCTAAATAAAAAATTTAGGCAATTTTGACTATTCTGGGCAAGGATTACTTGGAGCATGGCTTGCATAGTAGGGTCAATTCCATAGTGGCAAATTTTTTTTCCATGAACATCATGACTCTTTTGACATATGTAGAGGTGGTTTCAAATTTGGTTGAATTTTTTAAAAAATTGAACATCACCTTGGTCTAATAGAGGCAATTGTAAATTCTGAGTTGGGTTTACCAAAATTCCCCTTCATCAGATTTGATGGGGTTGGATTGTTGCTTATTTCTGCATTCAAGGCACTAGAGACATGATTCATGGTCCTTGTGGGATTTTTAGGGGAGATTAATTATAAATTATATTATATAAACTCATTTAATGGTAATTTTCTATCTATTCCTCCCTTGGCACATCTTAAAATCCCAATTATGAAAATATCATATTGGAAGGAGGCCCAAGACAATAAGGAATAGGTGGATGTAGTCATGCTTTTGGAAAAATTAGTGGCTCAGAGGGGGGGGGAGTTCCCTGCTCCCTTTTGGTTTCCAAATAAACCATGTCAAGTTACCAAAAAATCCATGTAGGGTCATATGGATAGAATGAAAGTGGTTATTTCATTGAGTGGCTTTAAAATCAAACATAGGGGCTCTAAGATGAAAGTGGTAGGTGAATCATCTTCTATGGATTTTAATGACAAAGAAATAATCATTTTGGATGATCTTTAATATAAGTTTTCTTCTGAGTAAACATGGTCAATCTATAATTTTATGGTTTCCATTATTTATGCATTTTATTGGGTGGTCTTTTGGCCCTTTTGGGGTTATCCCTGTATCTTCTAGTTGCATGTTTTTTTATATCATTTGGCATACCCATTTGTTTTACTTGTATATAGATAAATTTATTCATACTTGGATAGTTTTTGGCATACTTTTTTATGGTATGGGATCTTTTTAAACCCTAGTAACAATCCAAAAAAATATATTTTAAGAAATGCATTACAAAAAATGTTATTACAAACCCTAAGCATGCCCTAAGGAAAAAACATGTCTGAGACCATGATGCAAGTGTGTAATGATGTAATGATGTAAGGATGTTTAAATAATAATAAGATGTGAGTAAACATTGATAAATGAGAGAAAAATTTGTGCATTTGTCTTTTTGTTTTTTAAAAAGAGCTTATACCCTTATTCAAAAATGTGTGTACCATTTAGAGTCCCAAAAGGTGTATGTCATTTAGGTTCATTAACAACCCATGTTCATTGTGTTTTTTTTCAAAGGGTATACACCTGGGTGCACTCACTTTACACTAAATGAAAGATTTTCTTAGAAATTACCCTTTTTTAATCCCCCAACCTTGTGCATCTACCCATATATCAAATTTTATCTAGATGATGAGGTGAATAAAACATAAGAAACTTGGGAAAAATATAGACAATTTTTAGAGTGTACACTTTTAAAAACCTTGGATCCCACTCCTAACATCATAAGGTAATGGTCCTAGAAAATTGGGAATTTTTAAAATCTAAATTTGCAACCATGCTCATATGCTTCAAGGCTCTAAAAACCATGCTATTTTTTACTAAATTTTATGAAGATCTCTAAGAAATTAATCTCATTCCATACAACCCTAAAAACTAATCATAGGAAAATAAAAATTAGATAATAAATGTAGGGTACGTGCTATCTCTCCATTATTATCAAGAACCTAGTCTTGAATAAATTTGGAGAAAAAAAACAATGCACTTCAACAAGTAATTTATGGATGAAAGCTCTAATCCTACATGAATTTTTATGTAATAATGAATAAGTGGCACACAAAAAAAAATTAGTTTTTCAATCAAATATAATTTAAATACTATAATTTTTCTCTAATAGAGTATATTTTGACACATTCTTGACTATTGTTTTCAATTTCACTTATCACTAATTCATCAACTATCTTATATGCACTAATGCACTTGTTTATTAATAGACCTATAAAAATTAATTTATCACCAAATTGGTGCATGATATGTCACAAAATATGTGGGAAAATACAACAAATATATAATGCAAAGCATATAATACCAAAAATAAGGGCCCATACACACAATACTACACAATATAGTTCTAGGTAGCATGCCTAGAATCAAAGAAAAATAAGTAGGGATGTGTTTTTTAATTTTTAGTGTTTTAAATGACATAATTAAGAAAAAATTATAAAATAATATGAATATAGGATATTTATCATTTAAAATTTTAAAACAATAATTGAGACCTATCCTTATGTACTAAAAATATAAAATACACAAAAGGAAAATGTTGAATTAATAATTGAACTTGAAAAGAGGAAACAATAGATGGAAAAGTCACATCTTGATGAATTTAAAATTTATGAATGAAAATTTGAGTTATGTAATTATGTAGCTGACTATGTACTAACTTTTAAGTCTTGAATATACAAAAATAGGAATAACACATATGTCATTTGTGTCCTAGGAATGATCAATGATGACTTTTTTGAATTTGTTTGTGTCCTCTTGTACTCATTCCATAATTTTTGTAACTTCATATTTGGATGTCATGTCTATATGTTCATGTAGTTATTTTATTTTGTTGGTAAAACTACAATTTTTTTTGTCTTCTTCCATCTTGACCTAGCTTGCTATAAAATCACAACAAAGCAAAGTTATGGGTTGGGAAACCATTGTGGTAGTTTCACTACATATCCTAAATGTTGGAATAATATCTCATGTAGTTTTGTGTAATGTGAATGGAATATAGAGAAATTGAATATTATTTATCTTCCCTAGATGTGAATATGAAACTACAAGAATTTTCTCGAGACATTCTTTCAATACAAGAGGATGATGCATAAAGGTTTAAGTATCAATGAGTTTATTCGTCATAATTATAGAAATGGATATGGAAAAGGTTCACTCAAACTTTAATTGTGGAGTAGGATTCATCATTAGATCATTACTTGATTTATATATCCCTATCTATATTAAATGGCTTGGGATGATTTAGTATAAATAGGATGCTCTAGGGAATAATAGACACTTAGACCAACTCTAGAAAATAAAAAAATAAAAAAAATCAAGGCAAATTTTTAGTATAGTAATGTGAACTTTACTTCACGTATATTTTGTATAAATGCGAACATGCAATAGATGCACATGTTTGTATATTTTGTTTAATTGGTCATATAAGTCAATGTAACTATTATAATATGAAACATCTACCTCAAATTGATAATGAGAGGAAACAAAATGTTAAATAAATGAAGAGTCATGTTCTCTTGAAAGTTTATATACACCCAACAAGGGTATAAGAATACAATTATCTCTCCTAAATAGATTTTGACTCAATATTATTTTATGGATTTATGCATAGTTAAAACTTGTTGTGTGACCAATGTCATGATTATTTACAAACTAATGTATCTTAGTTATTTTTGTTATTATAAATTTTATTTATCTACCTAAAATTAATAACATTGCATGTTAATTAACTAAATGTAAATTATTTATTTGTATGATGTTTAATCCATAGCTAACCTTAACAAAATTTAAATAGTTCCATGCACTTTATTTTAGTTATGTCTCGACTTGATTTATTAACATCTAGTGAGTTCCTCGAACCTATCAAAATATAATAATTAACATGACCCAATGATAAAAAATAGTGACCACTACTAATACTAGTTTTATTTTTGAGACCTCAAAATGTTTATATGGTTTATTAGTTAGAGGAACCTTGAAACTTGGTTAGACATGAGGATACATGCATTCACAGAGGAAGAACATGTAAGGTTAAGAGTTCATTCCCAAGATAACACTTTTATTCATATCTATAGATAAATATATGAAATATTATGGTGTGAGTTTCTTGAGTTGTTATAAGCATGGCTATCTAGACTTGAATACTATTGCTTTAAATCATGTAGATTGAAACATTTTGTTTAGAGTGAAGAATATATGGAATATTTGTGTAACCTAGACACTAATTTAACCTATGCAATTAATTAATTGATTAAGACTAAACATGATGGGTATGCCATTGAATTTACTATGTAGGGATAAAATACATTTGAAAATGCATATAATCTATTTGTAAGGGTAATTAAAGGTTAAGTTTTCTATCAACTTAATTTATTATTGAAATTACTAGTTTTGGAAAAGTCCATGTGACCAATTCCAACTGACATGGAGTAGTTAGGTAGAGGTGTCATGGGGATTAAAAATAGAAGAAGATGAATAAATTAAATAAAAACCTTGGAAATTAGACCAATTAAATAAATCCAAAATGATGGATAGAGAGAAATCAAAAGATGATAAAAATATTTTTTGGATTCAACGAGAACTACAACAACAAAAATGATGGAATAAAAAAATATTTTTAAATGTTGAAAGGCCAAATGTAAATGAAAATGGGAGTTCCAGATATACTATGGAGGGAATGGAATGAATCAGACCTAAAAAGTATAACATATTGAGTTTAATGCTTAGAAAGAGATGGATTAAAAAGTAGAAACCAGAAGGATTACAAGGTTCAACCGGGAAGTGGAGTATGACCTAAAAGTAGAAGAGAAAGGAGAATAAAGAATCACTACAAGTACCATTAAATATAATTTAGTACTAATTAGTAGTAGGTAAAGTGAACAACTACATATGAAAAAAATGTACTTATAGTGGGAGGGATAATCTTTCCAAGGTAATTTGATGAAACATAGGTTTAGGTCAAGTTCAAGAGTGGTCATTATAGACAATCCAAGGATAGTTAATTCAATCAAAGGGGACACATACACTATGCATGGTTTAATTATAAGTATTAATAGACAAAAATTATTTAAAGAGTTAATAGTAACTAGGAAGTGGTTTGAATAAGTTATAGGATTTGTAGAGAGACATAAGAAGGAAGTTGAAGGTAAGGCCAACACTTCAGTTGATCCCAATGCACTTAATATATCAATGAGCATCATAGCTAGTTCACATATACAAATATAAAAATTACCTAAATTATTTGTAAGTAGCCCAGTGTGAGGAACTATGACACTTCCCATGGGATAATTGGTCATAGTTTTTCCATATGATGGGTCTATTGACCTTGAACAATATTTATTGACATATGAAATGAAGTGAGAGGATAAGGTTTTCACTATAAATGAGTATAAGAGTTATGAGATTATAGGAATATTGAATGGTAGATATCTAGATCTCATATTCAAGAATAAACACACTAACTTGACCTTAAATGACCTTGAGAAGTGTGCTAGCCAGAATATCTAAGATCTAAAATAAATTAGACAAAAACATGAGAATTTGTATGGGATTATAATCATCAATTATTTGATGCTACAAATAAAGCAAATTTTTAATTTTTAGGATGTTGATAAATCTATGTGGTTTTATAATGGACTATGTAATAATATTCACTTTATTATACCTCAAACTCAGTTCTAAATCAAAGTTGAGGTTGTCAAAATTATGATTAGGCTGTAACAAATGGAGGATTGTGGAGACAATCTTGCTAGTAATATAAAGACTAATGCCATAATAAATGTGGTAGTACACAAGATTAATGATATGTAGGAGTGAAAAACACCTATTCTAATGTGTGGTGTATTTAATGTGGGAAATAATAATACCATTTAAATTAATGTCCAAGAATATAAACATAATTATGTGTTGTGTTGTACCATAGGCCATGCAACTGCTAATTATCACTTATTATAGCATTATATGTGATAACCATCAAGTGTGTACTATAATTTATGTTAATTAATTAACCATGATGAAGAGAATTGTAAATATCTTCAAGAGCTAAAGGATGACATCACTATAATCTATTTGTAGTCATTATGCAACATCCTCCTACACTAGAACCAAATGCACTTTATTAGGATGCAAATATGACAATGCAAAGTGGATGGGGTCCCCTACCAATGTAGCCTCCACCTCAATATAAATTTTATAGACATATCCTTAATATTAGTTTCAACCTAAATGGCCACCTAATTCACCTTGGTTACAACAAGGGTTAGCTTCAACATCCCCATAATGGTAACCTAGTTGGGTTCCATTTACGTAAAAATGTCAACCCAATTAGGCATTTCCATCCTTTTAGAATAAATATGGAGGATATTCAAATTAGAAATAGGGATGAGGATCACCTCAAATATAGGGATTTGATCATAGCATAAACTAGAATTTAAGATAAGAAAACATAAAACATTGACAATTGTTTACTTGTTATCTATGTGGTGAAATGATCCATATTGCATGAAATTGTCCCTACAATCCTCAACCATATTGTATATTTTTATGAAAATATAATACTATGGATTGATTATGATTAGAAAAATAGAAGAAAGAAAATATACTATGAAATCTGAATATGGTAAGATCTCATCCAAAGTAATAGGCTTTTTCCTAAGAATCAACATATGGAACAAAGTATTCCACCTCTAGGGATGCCTATAGAAATTTTAATATGGAAGGTACATTAACATATATATCCATATCCTAAAAGAGAGAATGTTTTGATAAACAAAGTGACTGATCTATTTTCATTAATTTTGAATAAAGATACAAGTGAAAGAGACATTGTGATAGTTGAGGTCTAAATATATGGACAAATCATACCAATCTTATGAAAATTGGGAGTAGTTATGTCCTTGACAGACCTTATAAAACTATTAAGTACCTTAAAAAATGAATATATTTCCTAAAATATTAAAAAATAATTGTATTATTTGTTATATTTTTCAAAAAGAGGATAACCAAGAATAAAATGAATGGTTAAGCATGTCAAAACTAAGAAACCATGGGATGGGGATGCAATAATGGATGTTGAGATTATAGGGTATAAAGTTCATATTTTGTTTTGAATTTATAATCATTATAAATATGATTCTGAGATATACATGTGAATCTATCAGATCACAAACTCTAAACTACAGTCATGTTACTCTAAGTTTGGTAGACTATGGTTGAGCCAATCCTATTTAAAGGCTCGAGGATGTAGATATAAAATTATTTGACTTAATATTGCATGGGTATTTTTAGCTAATTAACCTAAAAATGGATGAAATTCACTAGCATTCTCTAATGGGAAGAAATGGGATAATTATGATTATAATACTATTAATATAATGATCATTCAATTAAAAGCACATCAGAATGATAGTTTCATTGTAATACCATTAAAATTTTATAAAAGAAAGATTTATATAATAAAATAAGATCCTCTCCATATACAAACCAGATAAATAACTGGTTTAAAGTAAATATAGAGCCTAGATAGAAGTAATGCAAAATAGTAATTTTTTTTATGGTTCATAATTTGCACATGAGATTCTAATGATGCAAAAGGTAGAATATCAAGGGGATCAACTAGCTCAAAAAATGTATTCATTTCCCATATTTCAAATGGTAGGGTATATATCCCATTATATTCAATCTCCAACATGGTCATAGATTGAAAATATTTATTAGTTAACTTATACTAATAAAGATTATATTGAAGTAAATATAGAAGGTACTATGCCTTAGGAGTCAAATTCATTTGTGATTTGTGATTAAATGTCCAAAACATTAATTGGGCATGGGAATATCATGAAGTTAGTCATGTGTGAATGATGGTTACCATGAAAAGGCAACTACCTTAATATTTTTATACAAAGGATTTGATAACATTTATTCATAGGTTGGAGGATCATCTTCCATTAATGGATACATGGAGCAATGCACTCGATTATTCCCTAAAGGTATTTTCAAGCTAGTTGGTGGGCTATCCATTATAGACACCTAAAATTGGCTACTGATAACCTCCAATCAGGGTTTTGGCTAGTTTCCATCTAAAATGCATAATTTGGCCTAAAAACACTAAAACATGCAAAATGATGTGAAAATGATATATTCAAGTGCCAATTTTGGTTAGGGTATCTCTAAATGGGACAATGCAATTTATGGGCCAACTATCTTTAATCAGTCTATTTCGAGTCAAAATGCCAAATTTGCACTTGCATGCTCTGGACTACTCTTCTTATCAAATCTTTTATACAATACTCATGCCTTTGTTATTTGTTGTTGGAAACATCCTAAACATGACTATGGTTCCAATGCATCTGATAGTGACTTCTAGTTCCAATCTAGTCAAATTTAGGACCAATAACAAGGCATTCTAATTAATTTGAGTAATTTGTGCACAAAGTGCCTAATCATGCTCAAGAGATAATTAACCCAAATCAAGGCCTAATTAATAATTCCATGGAAACTTGTTGAAAAATTATTTTTATAAATGAATATTGAATATCTACATCATAAAGTGACCTCATTTCCTGGGAAGGCATCCCTAGGCCATAAATTCCATAAATATCAGGATTCATGCCCTCTATGACTCTCAATTGCCCCTTCTTCCAATTCCATGATGAAGATAATTAAAAATGTAATTAAAAAAAATGAATTAATCCTCAACTACACATATTAATCTTGAGATGGATGGTTGAGGTTGATTCTGATCAAATCCAAAAATCTATAAATAGGAGGCCTCACAACATCATTTTTAAGCTTAATTAGTGCAAAGTTATAATGCAGGATTGGTGCCAAAAGCTTCAAGAAAATAGTGTTATAATTCCAAATTGATTCCAAACCAATCCAAGCCATAAGCCAAAGGTGCCAAGGGGAGATGAAGGTAGCCACACTCCATTGAAGAAGACCTCTTAAAGCACAAGCCGAGCAAGCCACCATTACAAAGGCATTTGGAACATCCAAGGAAGGTGAAAAAAATTCTTGTGTTTTCATTCCTTTATTTTTAGTTGTGCTTTTAATTTTATTTTGTTAAATAATCTCTCCCTAGTGTCTAGGCCTAGAGATGTTATGTTATTAGTGTGTTTATTTCACTTTGTTTTCATTTTGGAACTAACACCATACTAACCATCCTCTCTTGAGTCAAATTCCTAGATCACATCCATATATCTAATAAAATAAATTGGGAGGATTCATGTGAAATTTTGTAGGCAAGGTTTCACATTTCACCTTTTATTTTAGAAAAGTGGCCCTTCTTTCAATAAGGACAATGTCCATAAATGCATTCCATACATGCATCGATGCATGGAATTATAAAAAAATTGAATCAAGATATGAGGTGATTTATTTTTAACCTAGAACTTTTATCAAAATCTTGATATATGCACTAGGAATATATATGAGAGACTATAAAATGGTCTCAAATTCAAGATTTCATTTAGAATTTTGTTTTAAGGAAGAAAACCCATGTGTATAGAGCTTTGTAGAGATTATAAATTTTATTGTCATGGGAAAGTGGAGGATATACCTTGTATAAATGAAAGGAAATCACAAGACATAGCCAATTAAAATATTCATATGAATATGCAAAATTTACATAATAAGGAGGAGAAAAAGGGATCAATTTGGAGTAGTGAAAGTGACTCTAATCACATAAGAAGCGAGGGAAACCTATATATGAAAGGGTTGTTTGAACCTAAATGGAATACAAAACTATCTAAGAAGAGGAATGTAGATAAGTTTAAATAATATCAATTATGCAATCTTAATATCATAGAGAAAAAATGAAAAAAGGAAGTGGTGGATTCCATAAAGGTGGAAGCAAGTAAAATTTACTAAAAACTAATGTGATTTTTTTAGAACATTGGTATAGAGACAACACCAAATATCAAAACCATTGGGTAATATTACACAAAAAATTAGGTTTTATAGGTTGTTTTTTTTTTTTTTTAGATTAAGAATATGTTTTCCACACCAAATTTACTAAACTCAATGGTGTATACCTTTCCCTAGGAGATATGTGCATATTACACTAAAATAGTGTGCATGACCAATAAATAAGGAACCTTATAGGTTTTATCCCAACATGAAAATAAAGGTAAAATAATATTGATTGGATGGTAGAAGATGGAATCATTTATCTGGTTTAGAAGTATATTCAATTAGTCCCATGTAAGTAGAGATTAAAAAGACCTGGGAGATCTAAGTATGTAGAGATCATCAGAAACTAAAAAATTCATATGCCAATGATCTATTCCCTATTCCATTTACCAATGAGGTTCTTGACATTATCTCATAAAATGAAGTTTGCTAATTCACAAATGGTTTTATAGGCTATTAAAAAATTCCCACTGTAGTCAAAGATCAAACACAGATGAATTTTATAATAGAATGGGGGGGTTGTTTTCTTATAAGGTGATGTCATTTAGACTAAAAATGCACTAACAATTTTCTCTAGAGTAGTTGTTACCACATTTAAAGACTTCATTCATGATGTTTTGTAAGCATACTTGGATGATTAGGTACTTTTATCTTTAATTAAATAACATTTATCTAAGCTATGATTAACACTAAAAATATATTGTGCACTGTGAATTGTCTTAAATTCAATGATGTGTCTATTTTTCACACTATTTGGCATACTTCTTGGACATGTGGTCTCTAGCATCAGTATTTTAGTCAACCAATAAATTTTTTAAATAATAGTGCAATGTAAACCAATAACCAACCTGTTACAATTGAGATCATTTATAGGTCATACTAGATATTATTATAAGTTCATTCACAAATACATAAACATTTTAGTACCTATGGAAAAATTATTGTGGAAGGACAATAAGTTTGAATGTACTCCCAAATTCCAAAAATACTTCATAGAGTTGAAGTAGAAGTTAGTCATAACACCAATTTTTGTTTTCTTAGATTGGAATAAAACATACCATGTTCATGTTGGTGCATATAGTTATATAGTTGGAATTGTATTGGTGTATCCAGGAGAAGGAGGCTTAGATGACTTGATTCATTTCACAAGTTACAAGATATCTATGGCTGATAAAAACTTCACCATAACAAAGAAAGGAGTTTTGGTGATGGTCTTCACACAGAAAAAGTTTTAGAGTTGCTTTTTGGCTACTCCCTTAAAGCTTTTTAAAGATTACTAAGTGTTATAATACTTTATTAATAAACCAATGTTGGGAGGAGAATTTAAATGTGGATAATGATTTACAAAGAATTCTAGTTTAAAATAAACGTTAGACAAGAAGTAAAAACGTTAGATTAGATCATCTTATCCACATTCAAATGGGTGAAGAGCCAAAAGAATTACAAGATGATTCCCATGATGCTCACTTATTCAAAACAAGTGAAATCCTTGAACAAAATGAAAAAATGACAACTTTTCATTTCCTAAACTTTATGTAGAACATGATAAGAAATAGATAGTAGAATGTGTTTTACATTTCAACATCATCAATTTATTTCTGTATAATATAAGTAAACACAATGTGATTTATAGAGTCAACTTAAATTATGAAAGGTCAAAAATTTTATAGGAAGCACATAAATGAGTTTTGAAAGGACACTTCATAGGTGAATTGATTGCAAGGAAGATATTATAGAGTGTAATATGGTGGAAAACATTATTTTAAGATGCACACAGGGTTGAAAACATTTTGACATATGATATTACATAGGAAAACCAAATCATATGGATGAGATGCCTTTGAGTCCAATTATGCTTGCACAACCATTTGAGAAACAAGTTATTAATTTCATGGGCTATATCAACCTCACATCTAGGTGATCTAATGCTAGGTATATTATAATTATGATATATCATTTCACAAAATGGGTTGAAGTGGATGCAACCCCAAGTTGTAGCATAAAGGATACTACAAAATTTTTATATGAAAATATTATAACCAGGTATGGATGTCCAAAAAAATTAGAAATTCATAGGGGAACACATTTTATGAACAACAATATCAAAACCATTATAGAAGAAGTCATGATATCGTACTAAAAATATATAACATATTATCATCAAACAAACGATCAAGCAAAAACATCTAATAAGGTTTTGGAAAATATATTTACTAAGATATTTAATGTATAGATAGATGACTTGGAAGATAACATCCTAATAATATATTTGGCCTGTAAAACAATCTATAATCATGTGACTAGATATATGTCATTCCAAATAGTATATGGAATGGAAACTATCATGTCAATGGAGTACCTTGTACCCAACATGTGAATTGTAATGATAACACGATTGGGTGATAAATAGTCTTTAATTTTTTTTCAAATATAAGTTACATGGAAGAAATAATAAGATTGGAGAATTGGAATCATGAGGTATATAAGCAAAGTAAAAAATCCATGCATAATTGTAACCTTTGATCTAAAGAGATCTAACCTTTAAAAATTGTCTTATTATATGAAAGCATGTTTAAGTCACATATATAAATTTCCTTATATAATAAAATAGTTATTTGAGCAAGGAAATATAGTATTAAGAGATATGTAAGGAAATAGTCTACCAAGAAGAATAAATGGCACTAGGTTCAAGTCATACCATTGATGATATCACTCCAACAAGCATTTCAAAAATATTATATAACATAAAGTAGAGTAGTAGTTTAATTTTGTTTTCTTTTTGTAGGTTTGGTGATAGTATAATATATAAATAGGAGAGTGTTACATAATTTAATCACATGAGGTAAAATGATGTATCCAAATGAAGTGTTTGATACCACTATTAACATAAAGGTTAGATTGCCTTTGTGAGATGGATCTATGATAACTTTGTGATCTAATCAAGTTCAATAAGAAGGGTCGAATAATAAAATTATAAGTGACCACAAATTAATGGAGACAAATTTAAAGAGACTATTGATGATAAGACATAAAGAATATCATAGGGATCCCAAAAAGGTCAAATTTTATGAACAATTAGGTAATGTTCAAAAAAGGATAATTTTTGAAAAATAAATGACAATATGTCACATTATTCAATTTGAAATAAAAATATGAAAATGATCATGTTTCAAATCATAAAAATATAGAAAATTTAAGACATCCATGTGGGAAATATGAGGTAAATGAATGGGTCAACTCAAGTAAGGGGAAATATTTTTCTATAAAAGAAGAGATACCTATGCAACTAACAATTTTTAGATTTTCTAAAGTTAAAAACCCACTCTCCATGCTAAATGTCTACTATATGAAATAATAATGATATTTTATATATTTTCCAATAATGTGCATTACCAAAGATCAAGCACACTAGTTATCATTCAGAAGATAAATTAGCCTTGCATCAAATCCTTGTCCCATTGAATGAGGATCAAAAGGAAGAGGTGAGAATTGGTTTTAAATTAAGGAAATCCCAATGGATTGATGTTAAACTCTAAAAATTCATTGATGTGACAAACACATAGTGGTTTTTATATACACACAATATTTTTAGACTTTATCATATATTGATGCTTTCTTTCTTTCAATAACCTATCAAGTTTCAATCTATGAGTGCATGCCTTAGAGGGTACACTGGGAAAGGGGTGGGTAGACCTTCAGTGCTTCACAATATTTTTGGTCCTTATACCATTAAATAAAACCACTACAATTTACTTTTATCCAACTCCTTAAGCTATTAAAAATCTTTTATCTACTCCTCTAAGAAATTCGTATTCTAAAAATAGTCCCTGATTAAGTGTACACCCATTTTATTCATTTTTAGACTATGTTGGCCTAGTCAATTTTATTAAGAATTAAGTGCATGTTATGGAACTTTTTCAGCCCAACCAACCTATTTTAAAACCTAACAACTATCTATTATGCCAAAAAATATCGACCTAGTCGACTAAATTCTTAGGAGGGTTTAAGGTTAATCCTTGCCTATAAACACCCTCTTAAATTCAATATAATATAAAGGAATATTTATTTTCACATTATTACAACTCATAATTTTACTATTTCTACACTTGAGGATTCATTGCTTAGGATTTTACCTTGGAGGGAAAGAAACTTGTATTGTGGGAAAGTATTGGATGAAAAATAAAAACATTTTAGCATAGAGATAATTTTTATAGTGTGATCCTTACAAATCCACACCAACCTTTTGCAAAGCACCATTGGCTAAGGTAGAGATTGAGACATGGTAAGTTTAATTCAAGGTAAGTATTCTTAGCTTTTACTGTTTCATTTGGTAGAGATATATTGCACAAAATAATAGGATGAATTTTTTAGTCCTTACTTAGTCTACCTCTACATTGACTTTAGTAGAGTTTTATTTGCATGTTTATTTTATTTAATAACTACCCCCTTTTGTGTCACAAGTTTTAGTGACCACTAGGTTAGATTTATTTTATGTATTGTACGCCTATCTAGGGTTATTTCATAATGTCATTTACCTAGAGTCTTTGGAACCCTAGCCTTTGGTGATGTGTGGTAAGATATATCTTGGTTAGGTTTAGTGGATTAGAATTGGTTGTCTTGATATATATAGCTATGCAATGAATTGTTTGGTAAGAATACCTTCTCTGATCTTGGAATCCACTATGTATGACAAGTTATAGATCCATCCTAATTTTTTAGATACATTCTAGTGAACATGATGTGAATCTAACCCTTACAATTTTTATTTTTTCAATTACATTTAATTGAATTGAGCATGTTGATCCAGTTTTATATTCTGTGTATAGGTTTTCAACTAGGTCAACCCTGTTGATCTAGTTCTATTATCTATGTGTAAATTTTTCAACTAGATCAAGCCTAAAAATCCAATCCCATCTTTTATACATAGGTTTCTAAATTTAAAGACCCTATTGATTCAATTATATTCTCTATGCATATGGTTTTTAGTTTTAGCCAACCAGATTGAATCGATCACTCCAATCATTTATTCTTCCTTTTACATCTAACTAAATCAACTAGCTTGATTTTGTTCATTTATATATTTTAGTTTCAGCTAACAAAATCAATCTAGTTTCATTTTCCTATTTTTTTTATTTTTATTTACACTATATTGATTGACTCGATTTTGTTTAATAACACTATTTTTTCTTTTATAGGACCAAAAACTTGTTTGGATGACCTAGTCAAACAACAATTTAGAATTCTTAGAAAACAACTAAATTAACTTGGTTGATCTTTTTTTATACTCTAGTTTCATTCTAAACAAATTAGTTTTTCCATTTTCTCTAAATTTAATCAAATTTCATTTCCCACCTTTTAGTTAAAATTCACATTCTGTATTATTTTCCTCAGTTTTTTAGTTCTATAAAACTATACTCACATAATCAACTAGATATATCGGTTTGATCTAGTTTTTTGCATATTTTCTACAATAAAATTAGGTCAACCTAGTTGATTTTGTTTATTTGGACCTATTTTTTAAATAGACTAAGTTAAAAATATCAACTCCATTCTGTAATGTTTGCCCAACTAGATTGACTTGCTCAATTTTGTTTTGTATGTTTCAAATTTATAACATAAGTAAAGGAAATTAAATTTTAATTTCATAGTAATTACAATCACTTTTAATTTTTAGTTAGATGCTTGTATATTTTATTTCAAAAATGATAACTTGGTTTTTGACAAAATTGATTTTCACCTTTATTTCCATCTTGCTTAGCTTTCTCTAGAAATTATGTACCAGTAATTTTAAAACTAATTGGATACTTTTGTGAAGGGATACACAATATTCTATTTTCAATCCTTTTCTATCATTTACATATATCGTGACATGAAGGTATTTTCCAATTATTCATAGCCATTGTTCAAATCTAAACATGGTATTTAGTTTCCACGTACCACACGATATTTTATAAATGGATAGGATTTACCTATGTATTGAACCTTAGGAATCCAACCATCCATTTGATTGTGTGGTGCATCGATTAGTGGTTATCATTGTGAAGATACTTCTATATTACCCTTGAAACTAGTATCTAGTAATTGGGTTGATACTATCTAATGAACAAGCTAGTATCTTTAGAAGCCTATATTATCAAACAGAACCTTTAGTATAAATTATTGATCTTATTTTCAATTAATTAGTTAGCATCTAAATTATAATCTTTCTATTTTTTCCATTCTATGATGTATTATAGATTATATTATCCAATGTTGATACAAGTTCTATGTTGTGTGCTTCAACTGATTGATCATCTGAACCTAGTTGACTATATGCTTAACTTTATTTTTGTATTTAAAATTAATCATCTAGCTTTAAAGTCTTTTAAAAAAATTGACTACAGAACTAAATTGACTAGATCGATCCACTAGATGTTTATGTCATCCTATATTTTCAATTAGATCGACTAGGTTGATCTAATATGTTTACATGATATTCTATTTTCCTTGTTTCTCAACTAGATTGAATAGCTTGACCTAGTCTATTTCAAAAAATATATATTATCTTGTCTTTTCAATTAAATCGACCAACTCAATATAATATATTTACAATTTTTTTTATTGCACTAAGTTTCTAACTATATCATCCATCTCAATCTAGTTAGTTTATAGACTACTTTTTTCCAATTTTTCTAACTAGTTCAAATGGCTTGATCTAATCAGCTTACAGACTGGTCTGCTTTCCTAATTTTATAACTAGTTCAAATAACTTGATCTATTTAGTTTATAGACCATTTTATTTTCCTAATTTTCCAATTACATCGATTAGGTCTACTTGTAATGAAATTACTTCAATAATAAAGTATAATAAAATAAATATATCCAAATATGACTGAAATATATCAGAATATATGATAAGAGACAAGCCACTTCGAGGGGGAAACCTCCACAAGCTTCAATAAGAGTAGAATTCACAATATGATGATAAATAATTACCCACCTCTTATATATAGTCTAACTAGGCCATGGTTACTCCATAGGCTGACCTACTAACCAAATGAATGCATAGAGAAATGTGATATAGCATCAAAGAGGGATAAGTAAGCCACAAGTTGGCTATTCCTATCCTCATACATGAGATAGGTTAGGGACGTAGCATGCCCTTCACCTTCAAACCAACATTCTCCTCAACATTGAACAACTCTGGATGTTGTTGCATAAAATCTTCACCTTCCCAAGTTACATCTTCACTACTCAAGTTCTTCCATTTGATCAAATATTCCCTAATATCTTTGGTTCTCAACCTCTTAGTACGTGTTTGGAGGATCTTCTCTGGTTCCAAAATGACTCATCCTTCTTCATCTAGTTCTAGGAGTTTTGTCTGGGCTAAAATTGTCTATCTAATGACCTTCTTCACATAAGAAACATGAAATATTGGGTGTATGCGAGATGAATGAGGTAACTCGAGCTTATAAGCCACACTTCCAATTTTTTGCAGAACTTGATAAGGGCCATAATACTTAGGAGCAAGTTTGTTTTCCTTTTTTGTTGCTTCAATGACATCTTCTTATAAGGCTACAAACGCACAAATACCTAGTCACCCACCTCAAAATTTCACTCACTATGGTGTTGATCTGCTTGTTGGTTCATCCTATTTCATGCCAAGGCCAAATTCTCTCTCAAACTAGCCAACACCTCTTGTTGATGCTAAATGTGTTCCTCCACATCTCAAACCTTGGTTTGCACCTTTAATGAAGAAGTGATAGAATGTGGATGGTAACCATATAATGCTATAAATGGAGACATTTTAGAAGAGGTATGTAAAGATGTGTTATAACCCCATTCTGCAAGTGGTAGCCATTTAACCCAATGTTCATGTCTATCTAATTAAAAATAATGGAGATACCCCTCTAAAAAATTGTTAACCACTTATATTTGTCCATCAGATTGGGGGTGGTAAGATGAGCTATGAACTAGCTGAGTTCTCAAACAAGAAAATAGTTTAGTCCAAAAATTACTAGTGAAAATAGGATCATGATCACTTATAATTATTTTTGGGGTTCCATGTAATTTTATAACTACTTCCAGAAAAATAGTTGTTACTATACTTGCTAAAAATGGGTGTGAGAGAGCACAAAAATGGGCATATTTTTTAAGCCTATCCATAATGACCAAGATAACATTCTTACATTTAGAACAAGGCAACCCTATGATGAAATCCATGGAAATCTCCTCCCACCTTTGACTAGGAATTGCTAATGGTTGTAACAAACCTGGGGTCTTAACTATCTCACCTTTATTATGTTGGCATATCAAGCATTCTGCCACAAAATTTTTTACATCTCCCTTGAGTCCTTCCCAAAATAATTCTTTCTTAATTATGTGATATGTTTTCAAGAACCCTGAGTGTCCCTCAATTGGAGATGCATGTAACTTTGCAAGAATCTTATGCTTAAGCTCTAAATTTTTGCACAAGTATAACCTACCCTTATACCATAGGACATTACCTTTCCATTCAAAATTTTCTAGATATTTTGAATCAGAACCTATGTATCCTTGTCTTGCACCCATTCTAACCTAGCTTCATCCACCCAATTTGCTTGCAATATGGATATTGCACAAAGTAATTCTTCTATGGATGTATCTCATCTGGATAGTGCATCTACAACTACATTATCTTTACCCTTCTTATATATGATTTCAAAATCATAACCCAACATTTTGGTTACCCACTTTTGTTGTTCCTCAGATGATAATCTTTGCTACAAAATGTATTTGAGACTATCATGATCTATTTTAACCTTAAAGTGTCTACCCATTAGATAGGGCCTACATTATTTAACTACATGAAGAATAACCATCATTTCTTTCTCATAGACATGTTTTTGTATATTCTTACCTTTAAATTGATGACTCTCAAATGCAATGAGTCTTCCTTCCTCCATTAGTACTACTCCCAACCCAGAGCTAGAAGCATCACATTCAACAGTGAATGTCTTTGAGAAATATGGAGTAGCCAAAACTAGAGTGGTGCACATAGCTACCTTTAGTTTATCAAATGCTTTGGTGGTGGCATCATTACAATGGAAGGCATCCTTATTTAGCAATGCAGTGAGTGGAGTTGCTATGCTACCATAACCTTTCACAAATCTTTGGTAGTAACCTGTTAATCCTAGGAACCCTCTGAGGTTTTTGAGAGTTTTTGGCATGGGCCATTCCATCATAGCTTTGATCTTCTAGGTATCAACTTTAATACCATCATGGGAAACAATGTGACCTAGGTACTCTACCTATTGAACTTCAAAAGCACATTTGGATGGATTCACATAAAGTTGATGCTTCTCCAAAACTATCACACCTATTTCACATGCTGCAGATGTGCTTCCCATGTTTGACTATAAATCAATATGTCATCAAAGAAAACCAACAAAAACTTCCTTTAAAAAGGCCTAAAAATAGTGATCATCAAGATCTGAAAAGTAGATGGTGCATTTTTAAGACAAAATGGCATTACCAAAAACTCATAATGGCCCTCATGTGTTCTAAAAGTAGTTTTATGAACATCTTCATCCTTGATTCTAATTTGATGGTACCCCAATCAAAGATCTAATTTTATGAGATAATTAGCACCATGCAACTCATCAAGTAAATCATCAATTACTAGAATAGGAAACTTATGTTTGATGGTGTACTTATTGAGTTCCCTATAACCTGGGCACATTCTCCATGTGTCATCTTTCTTTTTCACCATGACCATTGGTGATGAATATGAACTTTGGCTATGCTTGATGATCCCTACCTCTAGCATCTCATGGACCATATTTTTTATTTCTCTCTTTTATGCATATGGATATTTATATGGTCTGATATTTAGTTGTTGACTCCCTGGAATTAGTTGAATGGAATGGTCATGTTCTCTATTTGGTGGTAGTCCTTTTGGCATGGCCCCAAAAATAGATGGGTGGTCATCAAGCATCATCTATAGATCAGGATGTGTAGATGCTTTTGTGGGTTGAACTTCTATGGAACATAATTGTGCAATAATTCCTTCTACCCCCTTTTTTAGTATCTTGATCATCTAATGTGAACTAACCAATTATGAAGATTTTGCCTGTAATCCACGTAGTTCAATTTTCCTACCTTTAGAATGAAACTGCATGAATAGTTCTTATAATTTCATCTCAATGGTACCCGAGGTTGTGAGCCATTGGAATCCCAAAATAATGTCTTTGTTACCCATGGGAACAACAAACATAGGAGAATCGAGATTGTACTCACCCATAGCAAGATTAATACTATGGCATTTGCCTGAACAATTAATAGTGCCACCATCTATAATCATGACTTGAAATTTTAGTGCTAGGTAGATGAAACGGTTCAATGAAGAGGCCAAATTATGGTTGATGAAGTTATGTGTGCTCTTTGAATCAATCAACATGGTCACCTTTTGTTTCTTGAGGAAACCCACCAACTTAAGAGTTTGTGGAGTGTTAATACCTACAAGTTCATGACAAGAGATTATAGGTTGGTTATTTTTAGGTACCTCCTCTATCTCTTCCTCATCATCATTGGAGGCATCATATTCTTCTTCATCTTCATTAGATCCCTTAATGTATAATAACTTATTCTCAACACATCTATGTCTTTTACTCCACTTGCTGTCACAACTAAAATAGAATCATTTTGCATGCTTCTCTTCAATATGTTGTGGGGTCAATCTGGTAGGTGGAGGAAATGTTGGTGTCGATATGATATGATATTTGAATTAAATGAATGACTGATTCTTGTTGGCTATGAATTTTTCCTCAGCTCTACATGCCATGATAATAGAATAAAATATCTTAAGTGGATTAAACATGTGTACCTCATGTTGAATTTTGTCCTTGATTCCACCCAAAAATAGGTCATTTAGGTTCT
The DNA here is from genome assembly GCA_037957365.1 of Torreya grandis. Lineage (NCBI taxonomy): Eukaryota > Viridiplantae > Streptophyta > Pinopsida > Cupressales > Taxaceae > Torreya > Torreya grandis. The sequence continues at coordinate 135,720 of JARHVA010006249.1, forward strand.
CAAAAATTGTCTCCACACGTAAGGATAGGTTTTGAAAATGATGAATATAATCCTTAATGAAGCTAGTCTATCATAATTTTGCCAGTTGGTTGAAGTAATTCTCTATCACACTATTGCCATAGTGTAGTTACAATTCCTTTGTAAAAATTGACCAAGTGACATTGAGAGTCATCTTTTTCTTTTGAGCACATAACCATCGATACCAAATAAATTGATTAGGTTAAAAATACAAAGATGCCATGGTAATCTTATGTCCACCTGGGATCTGATGTAGATCAAAAAAATTCTCCATTTGGATGATCCAATTGAGTGGATCTTTTCCATCAAATTTGTGCATATCCACTTTTGGTAACAGGTTCCTCTATGGCCATGTAGTTAGATTTGAAGTAGACTGGTTAGGAGAACAACCCTATTGGGGTTGTGCAATAGCATTAGGTAGATGGTTTGACTAATTAATTTTCAAATCCATCATGATATCTCCCAAACTATCTTGTATGTATTTCATATTAGATTGCATGCCTTGCACCTCACTCTGAATGCCTTGCACACTATAGTCAAGCTGGCTCACTTTGTCATCTATGTCAAAAAACCTTGGTATAAAGGGTCTAGTAGATCCCCCTTCTGACTCCATCTCTTCCTTGTTATGATTTTTACTTGGATTTTTAGCACTCTTTCCTCGGCCCCGAGTTTGTGGACCTGCCATAAAAGAGCTTTACGATGTCAACCCTTATTGGCACTTTTGACCCAATTTTTACCAAGAGATTTTAATTTTGTAGGACTAAAATCAAAATATACAAAGAACATACCATATCCAAAATTTTCTAAGCTTTCCAAAAATTTAATTAACTCAAAAAAATTCTTTGAATTGTGCACTATAGAGCAATTTTATGAAAAAACCTAAAATGGTGATAAATTTTGTAAACTAGATCCAAATGAGCTGAAATTTAAATGGAAGATTAATTTAATTATTTCTCACCTCTAGTGAAAAAATATCAGATAAATTCACAACTTTTTTTAGATATATCCAAATTTAAAAAAATTGGGTTTTGCCCACAAGATTGCCCAAATCGTAGCTCTAATACCACTTGTAATGAAATTACTTCAACAATAAAGTAAAATAGAATAAATATATCCAAATATGACTAAAATATATTAGAATATATGATAATATACAAGCCACTTCGAGGGGAAACCTCCACAAGCTTCAATAAGAGCAAAATTCACAATATGATGATAAATAATTACCAACTACCTCCTATATATAGTCTAACTAGGCCATGGTTACTCCATAGGTCAACCTACCAACCAAATGAATGCATAGATAAATGTGATAAAGCATCAAAGAGGGATAAGTAATCCATAAGTTAGTTATTCCTATCCTCATACATGAGATAGGTTAGGGGCATAACACTACTAGTCTATTTCCATATTATTTTGTTATCTTATAAGTCCAACCAACTCGATCTCGTTCATTTTCAACTTCTAGATTTTCATTTTTGTATCAAGTGTGTAGATAAAATTTTCATCATGTAACATTTATTTTATGAAGTTACATAAAAAAATCAAACTAACATGATGATTCTTATTAATCCTCATAAAAATTTTAAGGCACATCTACCATATCATGTGATAGATAATATTGATCTTAGTAATATCCATGTTACTACTAGAACAACCAACTATGGGACTCCTCCATGTTCTAATTTTCTTAATACTCTATTAATACAAATGGTCAAGGTTGAAAGTGATCTTGAGTATATGCATGAAATGATACTCTTCATCAAATAAAACACTCAACATTAGGGTAAGGATCCCATAGTCATTTATAACCTCATGGTGGGACCTCATATTAGATAACCCTATTTACCTTCACTTAACTTTTCCATATGATTTGGAGAAAGTCATTATATTAATTATTCCTCATATTTATCCTATCTCATTCTTACCTATACTATCATGACATCATCTTCCATGCCTTATTCATCATCCATGTCAACCATTGCGACAAACATGATAGGCATGACCTCTAGTGGGTATATTCAAAATACCCACACTAATACTCAAATCCATACAACTACTAGGGCATCTCAAGCTACTAGTGTATCTCAACTTCTCAATTACTTGTATAACATTAATATATTCCATACTACTTCCACTAGTAAAAATACCATCGACACTAATCAATGGTTATTGCAAACTTTAAATAAATTGTTTACTTTTCAAACTAAAAATGTGAATCAAATGATGTAAATGAAAAACTAGCTAATGCATTTCCAAAACCATCCTCAACCTACTTAGTAAAAATACCATTGACACTAATCAATGGTTATTGCAAACTTTAAATAAAATGTTTACTTTTCAAACTAAAAATGTGAATCAAATGATGTAAATGAAAAAATAGCTAATGCATTTCCAAAACCATCCTAAACCTACTCAATAGGGGTGTAAAAATCTAATACCTATACCCACCTTATAGATGTACATGGTAAGATTATACCACAACATCTACCTCATAACAATGCTATTAAACACTTAAAAAATGAACCTCTAATTCCTAAAATTACACACATTGATATAGGTGGTATAGTTCCAACTATCACTTATAATGGATCCAGTAATCCAACCTTGAATTTGAATAATTGTTTAAACTTATAAAAATATTGGTTTAAACTTAATACCTTCATCACCACCAAGCTATTAGTTAAATATTTTTTTGGTGACACTCTAGATTACTTTAATAAACTTAAAACTCATTTTATTGATAGTTTGGAAGAGTTAGTTAATACATTAGTTCAAGAATTCCAAAATAATGATCTCCCTAAAAAAACTCTAGCTCATTTTATCAATTGAAAATAATTAGTATCTAAAATAACCCAATTATTCATCAAATGATAGAAAGCCTTGTCTAACAAAGTTGAGCATGACATGTCTGATGATAATATATTTCATTTATTCACTAATGCTCTTCACTCCAACTTATAATATCATTTGAGGACTCTTTCTCCAAAGTCTTTAGAAAAATCCCTCAACCAAGCTAAATTTCAATATTTCCTTGTATGCCAATTTGAGCCTTCATACCCTCCAACAGGTACCCAAATGCTCATGAAAGCTAAAAATAGACATGAAATAACTATGGTGTTATGGATACCTATGATTCCATACACAACATTAAATCCATTAATCCAAATAATTCCATGGAGCCTATGCTTTCATCACCAATTTCCAACAATTCTCATCCTCGTTATACATTTTCTCAAGTAAATAATGTAGATATCCATAAACCACTCTCCTTAGCAGAGATTCAAAAATGTCTTCCAAGACTTTCACCATGATATCTTGATTCTACTTTCCCTACCAAAAATTGGTATGATGCACATAAATTCTATTGGTATCATGTAATTTGGGTCCACTCTCATTAAACTTGTCTCTAATTAAAAAAACTTTGCTATGGAATATCTTCTTGGACCTAATTTTGATCATGAATGACTCATATGTACACATCAACAAGATTATGAAGTATCAAATAAGTATCATGAAATTAAAACTAAACATGAATACCTCATCCAAGTAAATGCTCATTAAAATATTTACAAGGAACACCTCCCTAATCATCAAGCTAATTATAACCAAACCCCCACTACCAATAATGTCAAAAGTTTTGTGGATCTTAACATACATGATGAGAATGTTTCTAACATGAAAAATATGTTGAAAGTAGTTTCATATATCAATCATTATCCATCTTCTAATTACAAAAATTTCCCAAAATTTTGTACCATTCAAGATTATTACTCATCCCATATCATAAAACTGGGGTAATAAAAACAAATTCATATAAATTTAACAAACCCATAAATATCAAATTCAATGATACAGTTTAAAAATTACTCTCATGTTATCAATATAATTTCTACTCCTCCTCTAACTAAGACACCTCACTAAGAAATACCAAAACCTTATATCATTAGTACTTTTTTTTTCAAACACTATAATTAATCAATGATTCAACCATGTCATCTAAGGCAACACAATCAGATACAACTAGTCAACCCATATTAACTAAAACTCAATCGAATACTCCTTACCTGACATCACTTTTGCTACAACCTCAAAGTATTTACTTCAAAACTATGAACCTTTATCCAATAAAAATATTAACATGATATGATGAATGGGATACTATAGCCAAAATTTCACATCTCCCATCTTAAATCCCTTTCTTAAAACTCATGATAAATTATCCTCATCATTGTAATCAACTAATGTAACTTTTATTTAAAACGAACATCCCTCATTCCCCACCTGTATGGTAAGAAGCTAATTTATTGGGGTTTGAAGACAACATTATTTAGCAGTATGAACAAATGTCTATCCACATTGTTAAAATGGTAGATACTTCTCTTTCACTCAAATTCCCTATCTCTTCAATGATTCTTGATGAGATATTGCTTCACGTAGATGACCCTCCATTTTTCATTAGCATCCAAATAGGAGATATCCAAGTTAAATATGCATTAACTAATGAAGGTTTAGGCACTTGTGTGGTTTCCCTTATTTTCATTAAAACTCTTGGATATTCTAAATGTAATTTTAAATATACTCAAATTACATGTCAAGAATAAGATAGAAGATAAATACCTCCTTTAAGCTGTGTTTGTCTTCCTATCATAGTTATCCACATCATGGTGGTGTCAAATTCATGATATGTAACTTCCAAATTTATTATAACAACTTACTTGGTCAACCTTGGACACACTGTATGCAAATAATAGCGTCTTCATCATGCCAATGTGTTAAATCTATCTATAATGGTTTTATATACAATATTCAAGGAGATACCAATCCATTGAATTTTTAATAATTCTCAGAATAAGGTGTCTTTAAAATACCTACCCTCAAACCTTTACCTATCATACCATTTCACAAATCAAAATGCTTGAATTATCCCATCAACTCTATTAAGGTTACAATGATCACCCTAAATTACTAGGTAGCATACCACCTAAAATATTAGACTCAAATGATGATGAACCAAATGAGATCAATTTGAAAATAAAAATTATGACATATCTTCTCACATAATCACTCAATTACCTCCTTCTCTATAACCTCGGTCTCAAAGAAAACTATTAGATGCAATTCTTGTCACACTAACAAAAACTAACCACTCCATTCATCATGCCTCATTAACTGATAAAATCATCGATGCATGTACTAATTATATTTAGACTCCTGATTATGATGATGGATATTCTTTAGATGATCCCTTTTTCATTGGATTTGCTCAAGATAAAAATGTAGAGATACTTAGATATTGTTATTCTTTATAGCATTATCTTAGTTATATTCATATAGGTCCTTCTCATTATATAGTACCTAATATTAGTTCTTCTTATTTTGATGTTCATAGGTGTGAGATAGAGCATGCACACACTATTATTCCTCTAGTCATTGTTGAGCCTCTTTGGAGTATGCTTCTTAAACATGCAATGAGAGGACCTTACTAGTTCTCTATAAACTCTGATCCTTCCAACTTATTTCTTCTAGAGATGTCAACTAAACTATGACAACTCACTTTGAGCCTATCTCTTGAAGTGGCCCAACCTAGTCCTAATCCCATTTTAATTTCTCCTCATATTGGTGATGGCATAATATCTTTGCTTAAGTTTGACTCTCTACCAACATGATGGGAAAATGAGCCATATTATGAGATCCATAGATTTACTAATAATTTAGCTAATAATTTTTGTGAAAATTAGTAGAAACAAGCCTCAAACTCTATTTATACCATAAATAGCTAACCTTCATAATCTGTTCCTAGACATACTTGTTGCTTTCATGGCACATGCACACATTCTTCTACTCATTGCTGATAAATTTGGTAGTACATTGATACAATTTGTTTAGAAAAGGCATGTTATACAAATAAGACCCTACCTAATCTTAATATACTTCTAGAATGCATCCCTAAATATGGGAAATTTTATTGTCTTTGGCATCTATGTATTACACATCATGTAGGTAGATGTTGAGTACTACAACAACACTTTCATTATTTTACATGGCTTATGCCTTCACTAGTTTAACCACATACTCTAAGATGTTTATGGATAAAGGCACAACCTTCTTTGTAGCTCATATTTACTCACAAATTTGAAGATATCCATCACAATTTGACATTAGTTCCTTACATTGAGTATACCTTTTAGGAACTACCCCATGAGCGTCAATTTTCTTCTATTACACTCAATTTATTAGTTGAGATAGTGCACTAAGAAGTCTTTTCATGACTCTCATCAAATATTGATGAGACTTTGATTAAATTTAGAGTTAAGTTACACAGATATGTATCACATGTTATGGATGATATTTTCCATAAATTTTATCAATATTTATGAACACGTCATGGTGTTTCATCACATTATCTATTATACTTTTATATGATTTGGATTTGATAGACGAGCATATATTGATAGTATATTTTACTTATCACTTGAAAATGTTTCATGGATTAATTTCATTTTCATTTATTTTGCCCTATTTTATTTAGGATGATTTATTTTTATGTTTGTTATGTCATTTATTTGAATAATATAGTTATTATAACATGGTTTTAAATCCATACCCCTTTAAAATCCTATCTTCACCATATGATTAGTTAGCAATCATATTTCTCATTGTATCGCTACACACACAGATCTATTCAATCTACATTTCCCCCTTATTTTCACTTCATAATAATCATGAATATGGTTATTCTTGATATCACATACTTATTTATGGGCAAGCCTAATTATTTAGTAAAATGATAAAATCTCTAAGTATTTTGTATCTTGTAACCAAGTCCTTAATCTTATTTGTGTTTGTCAATTTTATCACTCATGTTTGGTTATTCCAAATCCATATGGATGAGGATTAAAAAATCCACAATAATTTAAAATTCAAATCATTTAAATAAAAGGAAATGTTAAAAAGGGCAAAAATAAACATTCAAAAGTCAAAATCACACCAAAAGATGTTATTCACATCTTATCACCTCTCTTATTCCTAGTTGAAACTCAAACTATATAGTTGGCCTCATGATAGAGTCAAGGTCCATAGGGGTGTGGTAGGTCAATAGACTAGTATAGGAGGTCTCAAAGTTCCATAGCATGCTACCTACTTTCTCATGCAAGTATACAATCTTCATAGTAGACCAATGACTGTGTAATGGATCATGAAGAATAGGGAACATATTTTGGGAATGTATGCCCATTTTAATTTTCTAGTATATATAACTTGCATGAGATGATACTAATACTACAATTATTAACCTACAAAGTTTTATGTTCATTGTGAATAAATATCTTTTGAATTTGGCATCGAATAAATTCTTAGTACCTACATAGTTACTTAGTATGTCTTATGCCTACTAAGTTTTATTACAAATGCATATATCATGATTTTTCCATTCCCTCTTTCATAATAACATTCCCAATATTCCTCTTTAATTAATATTATTTGTTATTTGATAAAACCAATTTGGTTATCCTTTTGTGAGTTATAATGTAAGACCTTGGATAAGCCCAGGCTTTTCTCCCACACATTCCTTTTCCCTCCATAAATATTTCCCATTATTATTATTTACCTCATTGGTTTAGATATTGTGAGTTTTAGTTTAAGTCCTTGGATAGGACCAGGTTTTCCTCAAAAATTATCCTCAATATTCATATTGTTGATGCAATGGATTGCACCCTCGACAGGAGTCTGAGCTCCTGCCTTTCACACGCAACAATGGAAACTCCCCTCTTGCTTGTGGGTATGGAAAAATTGGGGGGAGAGTCTCTAGATATGGGTTAGCTCCCTTTGATGTATCTTTTCGGTCTTAGATCTCCTATTGCTAACAAATGAATGAAAAAGGGGGGGTTTTGAAAAGGGGAGAAGGATGCTAAAATAGAACCTAAGCCTAAACTTAAAAAGGTGATACACCATAAAAGGTTGATCTACTCTACCCATCCTAAACATACACTTTTCACCAAGGACAAGCTCCCATACACTTCATTTGACATGAGAAATCCTTCTGCATCAGTGAGTCAGGGATCTGTGGAGATACAGGGAGGAAGAACTACCACAGGCATCCTCAGACACACTATCGTAGCCTATTCGTAGGCACCTACACTCCTCTAGGGACACTTCTGGAAAACTTGCAAAAGAAGAGCTCACAATGCACTAGATGTGCTGAAATAATCCTATGAGAGCATCAAATAAAATGACTCAACATAGAACAAATGCACAGACACATATGAAAGTGCAAAACTTAGAATGGAGGTAAAAAATACTATGTCTTGATTTAAGGTAAAAGTGGCATAGAGTCCTGCCTTTGAAACTCAGATATTTTTGGGGTAGAGCTTTGCCTTACATGCTAAGAGGTTAGATCCTTTCTCAAATGAGAGGTTTATAATATATAGAGGAATAAAGAGGCCTTTTGGCACCTCTTTTACAAGTGACCCATGTGCCTTCTAAGCATTGGGAAGAGGAAGTCGTTTAAAGATAATGTTGTGTTGGCTCCTACTTTGATGTGCAATTATGGGCCACACCATTTGTCTGCTCATCAATGTAAAGTGAAGAAAAATGGGTCGTGCCATTCACTATTTGTGCCTCTTGATGACTGCCTAACAGGCACTGTGTGAACTTCTACAATAACTCCTTGAGTTGACACCTTCCTTTGCCACTTAGACCATTTATCTATTCTTACACTTAGCTATTTTGCTTCTTCCTTTATTTGTCTCTTCTAGCTCCTTCATCTCTTAGGCTATCTTCTGCTACTTCTTTGGCTCTTTGGGTTGGGAATGCTCCACTTTTGACACGTGTCATAGTCCACTACTTTGAAACTTGTAAGACACTTGAAACATGGATGCAGACACTTGTCACGCTCTACTGAGTTAAAATGGGACACGTGGAAGCATCTGCTTAGCTTAAGATGTCTCTTGAGAGATTTGTGAAAGGTGACACATGGTGGCTTCCGCTTACTTTAGTGATTCACTATAGAAACATTTGGGACTCATTCAGACTCATGTAGACGATGACACTTGGCATGCTCCGCTTAACTTTAGCAACTCACTTGGGGCCCACCACAGTCCTTACTTAATAATGAAGCCAGAGGGGAAACCTATAGATGTTGACATGTGGTAGCTTCTACTTAACTTTACCAAGGACATGTGGCAACTTCCACTACTTTTAGGAATAGAGTAAAAAGGGGCTTGGTAGATGACACTCGGCAGCCTCCGCTTGAATGGTTCAGTTGTACCTGACTGCCTTCTGAAAGGGCACTTGTCCTTCAATTTTTTGGGATGTTCCTTTGAAATACTCGATTGAACTAAGCCATTAAACTTACCGATTGAACCAAAAATGGTTCAATGATTCAATAGTTCAATGCCACATTTTGCTTGTTCTTTTAGCCGCTCGAACCAAAGCACTTGAGTCATTTGCTTAAACCAACCACTTGAACCAATCGTTTGAACCAAAAATGGTTCAACAGTTCAACGATTTAATGGTTCAACATTACATGCCATTTATTTAAACTATGCCAATTTAAACTAAGCCTTTGAACTAATGAACCTAGGTATTAAAACAAGCTGATGAACTAAGGTGATGAACCAAACACATTGAACCAAGGCATTGAACTGGCTGAGCAAACCAACCCATTGAACTGAGTGCTTGAGCCGACTATTTGAACTTTTTTGATCCACCTAAATGTTGAACCAATGCTTTAAACCTATTCCTCCTTTTGCTGAAAGACTCGTACAACTTGATTTGAACTGGTTCAGGACAACATGGAAAGAAGGGGACTGATTTTGGCCTGCAGGGCCAAAATGGTCAATAGATTGGCGACTCCTAGGGAAAGCATGTCTGTTATGCTTAGATACCAATTTCCTTAAAATACATTGGGCATGGAGTCAGATGTAGATTTAAAAAGCTATCAATAGCCTCGATAGATCCAAGAATCAAGATGAAGCCTTTTACCCCCAAAACAAAGGGAAAAACACACACAAGACTAAAAACACTACCTATGCAAATAGCACCTAGGGAAAATAGGGAAAAAAACTAAAAACAAACTAATATATACAACTAACTAGGTATATTTACCTCCCTCTTGGATCTAAGGGAAAATTTCTTAAGTCCCCTTCTTGGTTAGGAAAATTATGGTGCCGGACAAGTGGCTGGATGGAATGGAAATTTGGTGACCTGCTCTTCTTGCCTGTCACCTTGATTGACTTACATCTGAGTGGATCAAAATAAAACATGCTTTTGATATGTATGTACTCTTATTGTCCTTGGAAGCTTGTTGAATGCTGGTCTTTCATGCTAGTGTGTCTCAAGAAATCCATGGTTGTTGGCTCATCACCATAGGCCTTTTGGTATGCATAGCTTCCTAGACATGCATCATGGACTGACTTGTCCACTCTTGCTTCATTGAAGACCCTATCAGGCTCATCCTCTACTCCCTCTTGGCCTTCTTAAAGAAGGGTAACTATTGTGATGTTTAAAATGGACTCAAAAACTAAGTATTCATCCCACAAAACATCATCTTCTTTTTCAAAGCTCTCTTCTTCAAAGCTTTCCTCAAGACATGCACACCTCTCCCTCTTTTGCTCAAAGACTAGAGTCTCTAGTTGTTCAAAGACATCCTTATAGTCTTCCTCCTTCTAAATCCCCATGGCATGATTATCATCTTCATCAAAGCAACAAGGAAGTTCATCAAACAAAGGGGAAGAGAGCTCACCATGCTTACATTCCTCTTCATATTGCTAGAACATCTGCATGTATGCATGACTTACATCTTCTCCATTACTGATGATGTCTTCAATGGGGGCCTTGATGATGATTTCCTCTTCATTTTCACTCATGATAGCCTCTTGGGAAGCTACATATTATATCTTCTTCTCCTCACTTGCCTCCTATAGAACAGGTTCCTCCTTGAGAAGGGATGAAGTGGAAAGCTGATGATTGAACCCATATGGAAGAAGAGGTAGTCCTTGAGCTAGAATCAAATGATTCTCCTCTTTTCATTTGGTCAGCACTTCATCTATATCAGGTGTGGCCTGATAGCTCTCTTGGAGGTGTGTAGATGGGGTGTGTTCAGACAGGTCCATCACACATTGGCTGAGGAATTTCACTTGGGACTCCAAATTTGCAATTCTCCTAGCTAGATCTTCTTGATAGAGCCTTTTTTGGAGGTCACCAGCATCATCCTCTTCAAAGCTCTGAGCTGGTTCCTAGCATTCCCTCCTCCAACTCAGAATCTGGACATCATGTTGAAAGACCTAGGGAGGTTGAGGAATACTAGGAAGACACTGTTGATGCATAGGAAGAGTCTCTTGAAGAGGGATGTGTTGGTTCATGTTGTTCCCCTGATGTTGGAAAGCTAGGTACATGGGATTAAGAGGAGGAAATATTGATGCATTAGATGAGCTAGAGTGAGAAAGTGATATCTAATAGAAAGGACTAGGTGCATAAGAGGAGGCTTTCTTTAGAATAGAGGGGGCACACAAGGTTGACTACCTTGAATGAATAGACTCCTCCATTTTACTACCTCCTCCTCCATGGATTGCAATTCCTAAGCTTTCTTGAACAAGCACTCCTCTTTATACATTAAGCCCTTGCTCATATTTCTATTACTCCTTTTCTATGTCAATCTCCATCATCTGCCTCTCAAATTCTAGCCTTATTTATCTTATCATTGAAGGGTGACTAAGAGGGTTGCTTGAGGTGATGTCATAAATATTCTGAGCTTAATCAAAG